>NCQT01089000.1:0-14656 GCA_002740465.1 Stenocereus thurberi | reverse complement strand
CAGTCGTAGAAATTAAATATGAGTTGTTGAATTCTTTGATGACAATAACAATAGGTTAAATTATAAAAATTTGATGCATGTAAATTAAATGATAAGAAGTTTTATTTAAATAAATTGTGTTATATATAATAAATCAATCTTTTTTTTTTCAACTATCTCTCTCAATTGTAGAAATAAATTATGTGCTATCCATAATAAATAAGCTTTTTTCACCAATCATCAACCTCTACGCATCTTTTTATGATATTCACAAGGTATAGGAAAAAAATTACTACCTTTTTCTCTTGGACAAGCCCTTACTTTTCTTTCAATCAAATATTTCCATCAAATATTTGACATCCAAAGACATCTTAAATTCCCACTGGTCTTGAATTTAGAAAGGCTAGAAATCCTAGGAAACTAATCGATGAGAAAAATTGTAGTTAAGCAAACAGGGCAATGCCTATAATTAATAACCATTCGATCTAAAGGCCAAACAAATTTCACCTAGAATTATATTCCTTCCTGAGATGATCAAACTCATGTTCAATTTTTTTCAGCCCTCAATCCCATTTCATCTTTGAGCAATTGACGCCAGCATTCAAGGTAGTACTATTTATGACACTCGAGTTAAAAGGCCTGACAAAATTGACAGCGAGTCCTCGAAAAGGAATGTAGTTGTGGACTAAACAATGGTGGTTGTGCAATGGCTAAGAGTCCAAGTAAGCGGCAATTGTGCATCAATTAAGGAAGATGAATATCAAGCAGAAGAAACTAGATGCAACTTCACAATCTACTCAACAGACACACCATCTATGCTCCCCTAACTCAGCAATCACCTCATTTAAGTTGGCCATTAGCACTATGTGACAAACACGAGGATATGCTATACAGTTTATATACCTAGCAACACAAAGCCATTAACCCAAAAACATTGAAAATAAGAATAGTCGTGCATCATGTGTGACAAACACAAAGATACACGAAGATAGATTAATAATTCTCATTCAAGTGAATCTTGAATTAAATTTTTAACGGTCACAAAATCAATCTCATTATTAAAAATATAGGAAAAAAATTTACTAAATTTTGAAATGTCAAAATTTATGATCGAATTTATAGTAGATTGAAAATTGGTAAGAAAATGTGACTAAATTTCACACTACTTAGCTTTAGGTCAGAATTTCTCACTACATGCTATTTGCCACAAAATTAGTCACCCATTGTGACTGTTTTTTGGTGGTCACAAAAAAAGAGTCACAAATTTCAGTCTTTCTTGTGGTGATCAGAATCTTGATAATTTCATTTGTCACCTTCTATGGGAGTATAATGGATAAATCGTAAATAGGTAAGCAGTTGAAAACAAACTTAGTGGCCATTAACCGTTATGCTCTAGGCAAGCAACTACTCTTCCATGAGTTAAGCCTTTTTTACAAACTTTGTTTAACTATAATACAGTGCTAGGAAAAGGTTGTCCTCATACTTGCCTCTAGAGGAGCCCCAAATATATGATAGGTAGTGAATCAAAGGTACACCCAAGAAATGTTGTCACATTTTAAGCTAACTCTCCTCTATCCGGAGAATAACGAGACCAAATTCCTGTAATTTACGCTGGCACAAAAATTAAAGGACTGAAAACTAAGAAGGATCTTTTTGATGTTCTACAAGAACATGTTATTTTCCTCATTAAATATCAAGGTATCATCCATGAATTATAAGTGAATGATATGCACTTCGTCCAAAAAGTCCAATTTGTGCTTCATTCATCGACATTTTATTTAGCATTTAGTTTTTAGCACAAAAAGAAAGTAGGAAAAGGGGATCCCCTTGCCTCAAACCTCTCTCTATCATAAAAGACTTGCAAGGTGCACCGTTGAATCAATAGGAGACTTTGGAAATGTAGGCTTTCATTCATTTTCTCCATTTATCACCATACCCCATCTCTTGAAGGATTGTATACATGGTATGCGAATGTATAGTACCATACGCCTTATGGAGCTATGGTTATTGTAATAGATACCTTTGTGATCGGATCATCTAATAAAGAAAGGTTCAATGAGATCCTATAAGATGTTATTTTTGACAATGTGATCTTTGCGTGTCCTTAGTGAGTACAGGCGTTAGCCTAAATCCGCTAGGATTTGAGGTTAATTATATTCTCTAAAGTGATGGTTCCTTAGTTGGTACCTTGAGTTTGCTCTATCTTATCCATTAAGATTTGTTTGTGATCCTTGTATTTCGTGATAGTTCCTTATGTGGGTTGTGATTTTATTTACCTTTAATTAAGCACAATAAATACTATGTGTGAGAGAGTAATTAACCACTGAAAGTATCACCGACTGGCAAATGGGTTGGCCAAGGATTCCCTAGGCACAACTGGCATTTCCAATTTTTTTCGAAGGAGTTGTGCTCTACCATTGTTGATTTTAAATGTGAATATCAAAGTGAATTTGAGCTTGTGTTTAGGAGTTGACATGAGGACCACGATTTGAAATTCGGGCGAGGACCCTCATGAATGGGCTTGCTCATTACAAGGTGTTCCTAATAAAAACTTTCTTTTAATTGAAAATAAGTGAGTGGATAAGTACAGAGTCCATGGACCACACCTATGCTCATTAGTGGTAGATCTGGAAAATCCTATTAGGGTGTTTGCCTGGGAATATTCATCACCGCGTATGCAAGAGCTGTGAATTGCATTCATATATTTTCAGTACTTATTAGTTCGGTATGGATGACGTCACAAAGTTTAGAAGTAGGCTGATAAGCAAATATGAGGTAAATTTGCACTTTCATCAAATAATGAATGAGAGTGGAAGCTCACAAAGAACCCCCCGGTCAAAGATAGAGCTTAGCATTGGCAAGGCACGCAAACACCATAGAAAGCTAAGTAATTGCTAACAAAAAGCCGAAAAAATTATATAATTCAAATATTCCCATGAAAGGAAAAAATGCATAGCGCAAAAGAAAGAGGGAGGGCCCATCTAATAGGGATACCCTCTAGATATATCCATTGCAGTGGCTCACAAGTACTGTCAAATGCTAACCAACAACATTTGGTTTGTAGTGTTTAGCTTTGTAAGACAGAAGACTCAAAAGCAACTAAATAGCTGAAATGAATAGAGAGATTACCTAGAAGAGAAAAAAAAATTGGCGTAATAGGGGAGATAAATAGGGGTAGAAGGCATTCTAAGCAAATAATGTTAAGACACTGTAGGAAAAAAAGAAGGAATTTGAAGAGCAGCCAAAGGAAGATGATAGAGGGAACAGTGAATGCCACCCATCCTCCTCTTTTTTCCTTGTAGAATTCTTGTGAAAATGAAACCTCCATCATTGTTCACTATCGCATGCTGGTTACCTGAACCATAAACTTATTGAAGTTGAAAAAGGTATATGAAGCATCGAAACTCTTATGAACTTGGAAGGATCGGGAAAAAACACCTATTTTAATAGAACTATCTATTAGATTAAGTCGAGTTTCTACAGGATCTTATCAAGATATTTTCATATTTCAATCAATTTATTACTTGGATTCGTAAAAGATGCTAGGTGAGTGCCCGACCAGAAGATGCCATTCTACCATTTTTAGAGAGAGAGAGAGGGGATGATGAGAAATTCGGCGGCTAGTGATGTGCTCCCATTTCGGTGGTCAGTGGGGATGAGGTGCTGGGCTAGCTACCTGGTCAACTTTATCGAATAAAGCCATGGAGGAAAGGTTGAGGACAGAGACTAAGAGGAGCAAGGGTCTGAGTGGGTAGAGAAGTAGAGGGGGTTAAAGATGCTTTNNNNTGTCTTTACTCTTTACAAATTATTAAATTTTTAAAAAAAGAAAAAAATGTCAGAAGTTGAAGTTGTAAAGTTGGGCAGGTCCAATTTACATGTCAAGCTGTCAAAGGTTCTTTTGAATCTTTTTTAGGGGTATTCAGTTATACTACATGCAAAGCCCTTAAATTAGCTAATTAAAGATTTTTTTTGCATTAGAGGTGTCGATGGACACCCAAGGCTGACCCAAAATCTGCCCTTGATGCTCATGACATAGAGGAGATATGCTTTTCAGATAAGAGCACGATTGTGCTTCCACTTCAAAGAAGATGCTTATGCTCACGAGCCCTAATAGTCAGACTGTTTTCAGCAGTGAGCATGATGTGTGTTATTAACCATCTTGTCTTAATTTTAGTGATTCATGGTGAAGTCCAATTGACCAAATGAAGGTATAAACCCTTGATGATAAGCTTCAAAGGTTGATGAAGATCAATCTCTCCCATGATAATCCCGTGATCATTCACATACTTCTCTTTTCATTTATTACCCTCTCCTTCCTCCGAGTGCCCCATTGATAATCCTGTTATTTGTGATGCTATTATGGATTTGGGCAATGAGAACAATATATTTAGTATACTTGGTGGAAGTGTTCATAATTATGCATCCCCAGGTTACTTTAGAGGGCATGATCTCTTTATTTATTGTGTATGCTTGAAAGACTTGCCTAGGAAAGGCATGTGAACTACATTCTTTACACCTTCCCATGATTTTTCTAAGGCCTTTAATAAGATTAAGATGGCACTTATTGTCTTTGGTCTGATTTTGGTGATTGCCTCTAACCTTGTGTTTTCTAAATTATGGTCCCATGAGTTTGATATGCTCATGCGTGCACTGGCGGCGTCTGTTATGATGAGATGTATCTTGAAGCTGTGATAGAGTGGCTGATGCTCCATTTCCTCTGTTTGTCAGGAGGCCTTAGCTTTGGTGTACTTAGCATCGAATCTGATGAGATTGCGATGCTTTGTTCCCTTTCCCTTCTTCGTGTTTATTTGATTTGAATAATAATGCTTTATCGAAACATGGAGGGGAGATTAGTTTCATGTTTTCCCTTTTCATTTTTAGGTTGTCTACTAGGTAGAGTATGTATGTTTAGGTTTCCCTTCTTTTGCAGTGGTGTGCTGCATTTTATGGTTTGCATTTCAAGGTGCACGGAGTAGTGGTGTTGATTGCATTGAGATGCCCTCCCATGATGCTTTTGTTGGGCAAGCTAGTTTTCATGAGCTTGATTGACTTTTGATGGTGGCCTCATTTGGTGTGAAAACTTGTGAAGGATTTGTAAATATTTCTTGTTTTAACCCTCTCTTGATTGAAAACTACATTGTCTCCTAAAGTCATTGGCACTAATGTTGGTACATGATAGTTATTTTATGAGCTACATGAGACTGTGGTAGACATTCTGTGAGACCTTGCGCCTCCTTTGGACTAATTCATTATATTTTGTCTCATGTTCTTTCATATGTGACTCTTTCATGTTGCATCCCTAGAACTTGCCTATACAGTTGTTCAATACCACATTAGGATGTGCATAGTTGATGATATGATAGAGGCATTTTTTGATTTGACGAACTCCACATACTAAATAGTGTACCCTTGTACTACATGTTTATCCCGTTTACTACCCCTTTGAGCTATAATCCTTTTCTTATTGTGATCCCTTCTTATTAGCCCTTAGGCATACAAAAATTCCTAATCTTTAAGGCAAGTCTATGGAGTGGCACTTCATCTATGTAGTGGGTAGTGTTGGGGTAATTAAGTTTAAGGTGGCCTTGTTATGTTGGTTTGTTAAGGGATTAACGTTATTGAGCATTTGGTATTATTTTCCTCTTGTTTGGGTTGTACATATATAAATTAGGTTGTGATTGATAATTCATGACCCTATACCTTTAATTAATTAATATTTTCATCTTATTTCTAAAAGAGTTAAGGGAAATAGGTCATAATGAAGAGAAAGAAACATAAAAGAGAGAGAGGACCCAAAAAAAAAAAAAGAAAAGAAGACAAAAAAACCAAAAAGAATCAATAATTGATTGGCATTGGATAGGTAAATAACCCGAGTCCCGATCTTTTTGACTTACTTCCTATTTGACTCGTGGAGGATACTCATTGTACTTTTGGGTTTGGCGTGTTGGTGAACTCTGTGGTTTCCTGGTGCCTTTATCGTTGCTCCTTAGTCATTTGGCTAAATAGCTCCACATTGCCTTAATTTATTAGTCCACTCCTTTCCCTTAAACCTTTTAGCCCACGTTACAACCGAAGCAAAGTTTTCTTGATCATTCTATGCACATTGCATTCTCAGCAGTGGGGAATTCGGAAGTCTTGACAAGCATGTGGTAGATTGCATCTTTGGAATAAGTCTTGAGTGAACCTATGTTAATTTAAATACATGAGTAGGAGTAAATCACATTTTCTAAAAGTGAGGTTCTATCAGTCCATTTGGCTCTATTCCATTCTATGTGCTTGTGTGATGTGCTTTGTGGTTTTTTGAGGGTGACCAGGTTTGATATCTGGCTTATGGTTGTATATTTCTTCGAAAATATCCACCAGCTCCTAATTTTAAAATGTACTGTGCACTATTTGGGGTTACCATTGATTGATATTCTTGCTTGTGATGGGCTATGGGTTGCCTGGTTTAAGGAGGTTGTTATGTTTTTGAGTCCTAGCTGCATATCCCCTTATTTGTTTTATTTAGTGTTTTCTTGAGGACAAGCAAAGGTTTAAGGATGGGAGAGTGATGAATGTCATGTCTTCTTAGCATTTCATGAGTGTTTGGGAGTCAATCTAGGGAATATGCTTAGTTGAGTGATTTATGCCCTTGGTGCTACTATTATGCTTGGTTTCACTTGTTTTGAAAGTATTTGTAGATTTTGACTTCGTGATCCAATTTATATGAGTAGAATGAAGATTTGGAGACCTTATGGATCAAAGAAGATAGTAGAAGAGGCCTAAAGAAACTCAACACAGACCATTCACGGCCAACACCACTGCTTAAAAGGATCCAAGAGAAGCAGCGAGATAAAAACTCATCGGGCAGTAGAACCAAAGGCTACCATGGTCTACCTGTGGTGGTGCCCATGGTCCGTAGTAAGCTCTGTTCCCCTAGCTCAGCTGATTTCTTCGCGGCTTTTTGGATTCCAAGCATTTGACGGATTTATAGACTTGATTTCAGCGATAAAAACCCTATTTTGCTGCTTTTATTCAACCTTATATCCGTTCCACCATCTACGTAAGAATTAGACTCCATTTTTTAAGTAAGGGAGAGCAAGTAGAATAGAAAGATTCGTAAGGAATTAAGTGGGATTGAGTTTGCAATTGGCGGATTCAAGCACGTATTCGTGCTAAGCAATTTTTTCCCTTCTCTTGTCTTTTCTCCATTAGATTTATTGCTTTCTAGATTGATAGTTTAGATTATGTAGTTCTTGCTAATTTGTACTTTTAAATCTTAGGATTGATGTTCAGCTTGCGCTTGTCTGCCTTCTTGAATTGATTGTTTGGTACGTTTTTGAATTGTTAGGTTCATTTCATCAAGTATGGAGTTTGGATTGCTTGTAAGAAGTTTGATCACCTTCTTGCTTGTAGTGGATGTTGAGTGAAGTGCTAAAAGATGAAATATGATATCGGTATCACTAGATTTGACTTGATTGTATGATGTATTAAAAAAGGATTGCGAATCGAGAGACCTAAATGATAATCGTGTGTCTAATAAGCCTGAACTAATCGAGCATCAATGACAATTGATGATTGATTTGATTTGGGTATTTGGGTTCGCCTTAAAAGAGGGTTGTGATACCTCTATTATTGGTCTTAAAATTTCCTAACTAAAGAGAAAGTGCTTGATCTGTTCTTGAACGGGGTAATTGCTTGGTTAACTTAATTCCTTGAGCATTTATCCATTATATTACATAGTAGAATACCTCAATTTCATTCATAAATTTAGATTGCTTAGCCTATCTTGAGGGTGTATATGCTGGTAGCTTAGCCTAGTCTCCGTGGGATCAACCTTGATTTGCTACAATGCCATATTGCGCTTGCGGCCCTATCAAGTTTTTTGACGCAGTTATCGGGCATTACTGCTGAATATTGAGTTTTTCTCAATTAGGTTTCACTAAGCATTTCGTTTTTCTTTTAAAAAAAACCAAAAAAATAATTGAAAATTAAAAAGTCAAAAAATTTTGAGGGAAAAAAACAATAGTGGTTTTTAATTTTTCTCAATTTGAGCATTATTTATATTAGAGATATTTTAAGTGTTTGCATGTCTTTCTGGCACAATGTGGTTATTGTATTGGTAAATAGAAGATTTTGGACATTGTTGATGAGGGTGTGAATAGTAAAATTCGTGCTCTATTACAGTATTGGAGTCTTCTTACTAAAATTGTTGATGAAGGATAGTATTTATTTGAGTGGATTATTTTAGAATCATTTGAATTTGAGAAGGCTTGTTGTATTTGTGGATATTCATTCCTTGATCTTTTTGCATTCTATGCTGGACCTTGTTATGCCACTTTTTGGCATAACTTGTGTAATTCATCTGACCATGCTATAAATTCATGTCCTTATTCTACATGCTACACTCAGCCTGACTTTGCATCACCCAGGGACAATAGTGATGTTGTTTTAACCTTAGCTAATCCATCATTCCCTGTAGCTCAGTGTACGGGGCTTGAGATGAGTGAGCCTTTCGAGGAGTAGCTAGGTTCTGTGTTTTTAATGCATGTTTTGTGTTAGAAAATACTTTAGATGATGTGCATGATCGAACTGAGACTCCTTTGGAGGGGTCACATGATGTTTTTATGTGTGAGGAGTCTCCCAGCTTCGGTTTTAATGATAGTTTTCTCCGCAATCCATTGATTATTCACATGCTTCCCCTCTTAGTTCATTACCCTCTCCATCCCCCGAGTACTACATTGATGTCATTAAAGACAATCCTATGATTTGTGATCCTATTATGGATTTGGGCTTTGAGCACAGCATGTTTAGTATGGTACATGAAAGTGTTGATAATTATGTGGCCCTAGGTTATTTCAGAGCGTATGATCCCTCCATTTATTGTGTATCCCTAGAGGACTTGCCTGGGAAAGTCATGTAGACTACATTCTTTACTGCTTCCTTTGATTTTTCTAAGGCTTTTTTATGCATGATGATTTCCATTTTTCCAAATAAAGGTTTGAAATATATATAGATGAACTTAATGGATGTTGAAGGCCAATCTCTCAAAAGGTGAACCAAGATAGAGAATCCCTAGTTAGGAGAAAACTTCTAATGGAGATGATTTAATACGTGAAGTATGTAACCAAGAGATAGATCAAAGAGAATATATCTAGGCTAAAGGTCAAACAACCTCCTAGATTAATTCAATCCACCCTCTAATCCTTTAAAGTCTTAGCATCAAGGATTAAGTTAAAGGGAAGACTCAAATCGCCACGCTCCTAAGAGAGATAAAGAATTTGAGATTTTGAGGAAAATCAAGCTTCAAGCTCTTATATCATTTGTCAAATCTGATTTTTCATAGGGTAATTGGGTCTATAAATATCCAATGTGGGAGGGGGGAATTAGTTGTAAATTAGTGGAGCAAGTGGACCAATAGAAGGCCTACAAAATATCCTAGGAAAATAAATAAAGCTGCTTAAGATAATAACAATCACTATGAGCTACATTTTTCGGGATTTATTGTCCATCTTCTGGAGAACCTTGAGTAGGCTCTACTCCAATTGAGGTGGCATCACTTGGTGATTCTTCCCTTGTGTGTGAAGAATGATCCCATGTTGATTAATCTCTAAAATTATAGCCGTAACCTCCTCAATTTAGCCCATAATCAAAACCATACACTTTTGAGTCTGGGATCGACATTTGCTCGATATTTAGCCAATAGCTTCCGCAATCCTTAGAGTTTGAGTGCATTTAAGATGTTTAAGAAAATATACATTCGGGACTTTTCATCCATGTATAATTTGCAAAAATCGAAGATCATTTACCTTGTTGAATTTGAGCTAGAAGTAAACGAAATTATTCCGCCCAGAAACTGAACATGAGCTAATGAAGTGGTTTTCGGAGGACTAAGTGGTCAACTCTTTATTTAGGGCTACTATTGGCACAACCACCTTTTCTAACCTTACTTGGATTTTTTTAAGGGCCCCAAGTTAATGTTGACCTTGGAGGACCTAATACTTGACCTAGGGTCAATATCAGGCCAACTTAGTTCGCGACCCTCACTCGTGAGAGTAGATCTAAGCTTAGGAGTTGCTCTGCATCAACCCCTGCCCCTTGAAGAGGATTTGTCCTCAAATCTTCATCATGGTTTTAATTGTATTCAAGGTAAGGGGTGAGATCCCCAACATTAAAGGTGGTGAATATTTGCATATCTCTTGGAAGTTCAATCTTATATGCAGACCGTATCACCTTGTATGGACCATCTTCTATAGCCATGAGCTTGTTCTTCCTTCTTGAGGGGAACCTTTTCTTCCTCAAATATAACTACATAAGATCACTGGTTTGAACTCAAGGTGTGGGTGGTTCTTGTTGGGCTTTTTCTTGTATTTCTCATTCACTGTCTCAATTTGTATCCTCACTTGCTCATGTAGCTTCTTCATTTCTTTAGCTCTTACTTCAGCCTCAAAAATCTCCCTTGATTCTTGAGGATGACAAGTAATGCTAAAGAGTAACTTAGTTCCCACAAGCCTCCGTATGGATCTCCAAAAGTGACGTAGAAATTTGGCATCTCTATCCGACGCAACGGTTCTTAGAATACCATAGAGCCTCACAATTTCTCAAAAGAAGACGTCTGCAACGTAGGTAGTATCATCACTCTTATGGCATGCAATAAAGTGAGCCATCTTAGAGAATCGATCCACCACTGCCTTTATAGCATCTTTTCCCCGAGGGCTTCTTCGAAGGGCCATAATGAAGTCAATGCTAATGTCATCCCAAGGCCTTGAGGGACCGAAAGAAGAGTGTAAGGACCTTGATGGAAATGACTCTTAGTCATGTGACAAATGTTGCATCTTGAGATCACTTTTTAAACATCTCCACCCATCTTGGAGCAATAAAAATGGTCCTTGAGCATCTCAAGGGTCTTGTTAATGCCAAAATGACCGGTTAAGGCTCATCCACAAGTCTCTTTAACAATCAAGTCCCTTAGAGGACTTCTAGGGATGGAAAGGTTGTTTCCTTTGAAGAGGAAACCATCTTGTAGAGTGAAAGAGCTAAAGTTAGAAGGATTTTTACCACTTCCTTGAAGTCTTCATCCTCATGGTACAGAGCTTTGATGGAATGGAATCCAAGAACCTTGGTTCAAGGATCAAAAGAAAAGCATATCTCTTTGACAAGGCATCGCTACAACATTCTGTTTCCTACTCTTATACTTACCAGAAAAGGTGAAAGATTAAACGAACTCAACCCATTGTCTTGAGTTTAACTTGTATTGACCATTGATGTGGGATAATGCCTTGTAATCCGAATAGAGCACAAGGGCTTGGGCTTGAGGTAATGACTCCGATGTTCCAAAGCCCTAACAATGGCATAGAATTCCTCATCATAGGTGGAGTAGTTGAGCCTTGAACCATTTAACTTCTGACTAAAGAAAGCTAGATGGTGCTTAGCTTGAGTGAGAACTATACCAACCCCAATGCCATTAGCATGACACTCAACTTTAGGTAGAAGATCGAAGTTGGGGAAAGCTAAGATTAGAGCCAAGTAAAGCCTATACTTAATGGTTTCAAAGGCCCTTTGGCAGTCTTTGCCCACTCAAAGCTTGCTTTTTCATGCATCCGGTCAAGAGAGCTACAATGGAGCAAAAGCCTTTGATGAATCGACGACAGAAAGAGGCTAACCCATGAAAGCTTCACACTTCTACGATGGAAGTGGGAGTAGGCCAACTTTTGATAGCCTCAACTTTGGATTCATCAACTTGCATTCCCTCACTGAACATAATATAGCTAAGAAAGACAACTTGAGGAGTGAATAGTTCACCCTTCTCAAGGTTGGCACCTAACTTTTGTCGTCGCAATACTTGGAACACTTGAGAAAGATGCTCCACAAGAGACGTTTCATCATGACTATACACCAAAATATCATCAAAATATACCACAACAAACTTCCCAATAAATGGTCTTAATACCTTATTCATAAGCCTCATAAAAGTGCTAAGAATTAGATATACCAAATGGCATCACAAGCTACTCATACAACCCATATTTGTTCTTAAAGGAAGTTTTTCACTCATCTCTTTGTTTCATTCTAATTTGATGATAGCCACTCCAGAGGTCATTTTTGGAAAAGATCTTGGACCAATGTAACTCATCAAGCATATCATTCAATCGAGGAATAGGGAATCGATAATTGATGGTGATGTTGTTTATGGCCCTATAATCAACACACATACGCCAAGTGCCATCCTTCTTAGGTACCAAAAGGGCAGGGACCGAACATGGACTCGAGATTTTCCTAATGTATCCACAATCAGGCAACTCTTGTACTTGTCATTGAAGCTCTTTTGTCTCATTAGGATTGCACCTATAGGTCAGCTTGTTTGACAAAGAAGCACTTGGTAGAAGATCAATTTGGTGCTTAATTCCTCTCAAAGTAGGGAGCCCATAGGGTAAATCATTAGGGAATACATCCTCAAACTCTTTTAGAGTGATTGAGCTAAGGAATGCATAGGTTTCACTCCCTCACCTATGTTTGATTCTACCATAAGTAAGGCAAATGAAGGCTTGCTCTTACTAATAGCTTTCTCCACCCGTTTTTCACTCATAAATAGGATTTTCTCACTTTCCTTCCCCGGCGTAGATTTAAGGAGTTTAGGTTAAGGTAGTAATGTCAGAGTAAGACTACCACCCATGCACTTGAATGCATATTGGCATGTCCATCATGAATCACGTGATTGTCAAACAACCATGGCCTGCCAAGCAACAAATGACATGCATCCATACGAAGAACATCACATAGTACTACACCACAACATGGACCCCTCGAATATGCAATAAGTGTTTGCTTTAAAATGATTACCTCGTTTCCTTATTTAAGCCGTTGGAGAGAATAAGGGGTGGGATGCACCCTATTTCATAATTAAAGTTTGTTCATGAGTGTTGTGGAAGCTACATTAGTGCAACTTCCTCTATCAATGATGAGCTCACACACCTTGTCTTCGATGGAGGGTCGGATATGGAAAATTTGCTCCTTTTAGCCTGGCTCACAAGGAGCCTCTTGGACATGGAGTGCTCTTCGAATTAGCAAGAGTTCACCTACATCCAGAATGATCAAAGTTATTCCCCATCATCTACTTCCTCTTCACTAGTAGCTTCTTCAATAACTTGAATTTCATCTACCTCTCTAATAGTGAGAGTCCTTCGTTCAGGAGAATCACTAAGAGTTCACCTATCACATGGTCTTACTCAAGGTGAGTGTTCAATGAGTGAGAAGGATTTCCCTCATTAGTCATTGTTGATAGGAAGGTGAAATGATGAAAAAGGAGGGGAAAATAGGGGAGGCCCAAGCATGCTGATGGAGCACGAGTAGGAAAACAGTAAAAAAGGAGGGCACACAATCATGCTCTGCGACACCAGGGGGGCCGTGCCAAATCTCTGGAACAAGATTTAAGAGTGGAGGAAAGGGGCACGATCGTGCCAGGTGGTATAGGGTGGCCGTGCCAGGTCTCTGGGTGTCAAATTTTCAAAATGCAAGATTTTGGCACGGACGTGCCAAGTAGCATAGGGTGACAGTGCCAAATTTTTTGTTTTGTATTTTTGGCCTTTTTGTGGAGTTTTAAAGATGTTTTTAGGTTGGGGTTTGTATTTAGGCTATTATCAAGATTCTTTATGGACAAGGTAAGAGATTTAAAGAGGAAGAACTAATGATAAAATAGTGTAGAAAGGCAGAAACTTTAAGCAGTTTCAACACAAGAATGGTTGAAATGGATACTTACCTAGAGATAAGATCATTGTGCTCTAAAACGCAATGATGAATGGTGAATTCTATTTGTCCAAATAAAGGTTTGAGATACATATAGATGAGCTCAATGGATGTTGAAGACCAATCTTTCCAAATATGAGCCAAGACAGAGAATCCCTAGTTCGTAGAAAACTTCTAATGGAGATGATTCAATACGTGAAATATGTAACTAATGGATAGATCAACAAGAATATATCTAGGCTAAAGGTTAAACCACCACCTAGATTAATTCAACCCCCCTCTAACGCTCTAAAGTCTTAGCACCAAGGATTAGGTTAAAGGGAAGACTTAAACCACCATGCTCCTTAGGGAGATAAAGAATTTGAGATTTAGAGGAAAACCAAGGTTCAAGCTTTGATATCATTCATCAAGTCTGATTTTTCATAGGCTAATTGGGTCCATAAATGCCTAAAAGGGGGAGCGAGGGGAATTAGCTGTACATTAGTAGGGCAAGTGGACCGATAGGAGGCTTACAAAATATTGTTAAGCCAAAAATCATGCATGGTTTTAATAATTATTTTGATTATATTATATATTATTGCATCTAATTTACTTTATTTTATATATTTTTCAGGTTAGGCATTAATAAAATAATAAGGGAAGAGAAGACGTCGAAATTGGGGTTTTACACGCTTGGCTATAAAGACGATCCAAAATTAATAAATTATGGAAAATATTATTTTCATAATTATTTAATTGGGCTAGGGTTTCAAGAGTTGGAGAAGAGCTAGAAGTCTTGAGGGAGAAGAAGTCTAAGGAAGAAAGGAAGAAGGAAACCCTATTCACTAACCCTAATCACCCTCACTATAATCATAATCACCATCCGTCCCCTAGCCCGGAATGAATTTCCACGGCAATCCCACATCAACTCACGCAGTCATTCCCCTACTCAATCACCAACCCCTCAACCTTCACC
>NCQT01088986.1:18412-29111 GCA_002740465.1 Stenocereus thurberi | reverse complement strand
CACAACTACACTTATCCTTACTAAAGGCACACATTCACATATTCACAAAACATTAGGGTAAACATCCCTACACATTCATTCATTCAAAGGAAACACTAGACTTGGAAGATGCCTAGGAACTCCGATACACTGACGCCTTGGAAAAGCAAGGAAAACAACTAGCTACAGCTTATTCGAATACAGTACACACATTAGTAAACCTCGATTCACGCCCTGCTCTACTTATCATATGCGGAACTATCCTCAGGAGGGCAGTTAATCATTAGCTCATTTGAGCCTTCAGATTCATTAAGGGCTAGTAGTTCTCCCAATCTGATAGTCGTGAAGTATTCTACGTCGGGCTCCTCATCCACCAGCTCCCTCATCCTCAGCATTGTAGCCTGCCAGCCACAGGGATAGTGTGTCCAAATGAGTCTATCCAACGTATCCACATCATGGCTACTCGCTTGTATCAGTCTGCCTAAGGGTTTTCTGTGAACAGGAGTCTCATCTGGTGGTGTTCAATTTGGTTTCTCTTAGCCATTGTGATCGGGAGGTGTTGTTCCTCAGCAGGAGCAATTAGGGTCGTGTTGACCAGCTGACTAGCGGCAATGCTCCTTTCCCAAGGGGTATTTCCTCAGAAGTCCACCTATTCTTCTGCCAGTATTAAGAAATCCACCAAGCCTCTGTAGGTGAACGGGGTGTAGGACCCCATGTGCATGGTAAACTGGCGGAGGGTGATGGCAACTCCCTCTACATTCCTGCGACGGGTCTTTCTCGAATAAACTTGACAACCTAGTGGTTTTGGGTGACCTGCAAGGGCCCCCATTGGTTACTTCTTACCACAGCCTCTCAAAAGATAACCGCATTCCACACAGCCCACCAGAAAGAAAAGTACACGAAGTCGATGATGTGGAACAGTACCCTATATCACCATACCGAGTTAGGTATAAAGCTAGCAAGCACATGTATGCATAAGCATCCAAGGCCATATAGATAGTATATGCAAAGAAATATGCAATACAAGTATATAAGCACTTTAAAGCATGTATTTCACACATCGAAACTCCTAATGTCACATCCAGATGCATATGCAACCTATGGCTCGGATACCATCCAATGTAACACCGCTCTACCCCCGAGAGGCGTCACACCGCCAGGATCTCCCAAGGGAGACCCTTAAGGCTGACATAACTAGAAACTTCTTAGAAACTCAGCCTAACTTTAAGCTAGTTAGGGAATATTGGAACAAAACTGCAAGAGTTTCGCCTATATTTGCAATATTTGTGCAAGTTCGAATTTGAACTTAAGGGGCACCTGATAATATTACAATAGAGTTCAAAAGGAATTAGGAGTTTCCCCAAGAGTCATACACTCAGGGTTGTGGTTTGTGCCATTACACAACATATGTTCAAGTCATTTACGAAGTTCAAGACACGGCCCAGAGCCAACTACAAGCTTACATGACACATTCTTTCAACCAAAAGAAGAAGACAGGCAGCTTGACAAAATGCAGCTTCTCAAAAGACTTTTCAGGCAACTACTGACGAGTCTACGCCAGGTAGTAAACATGCTTGTTTAATCATTACCAGGGGAAAAAGGGGAAAAGAATTGGAGTGAGCCATCACATGCTCAGCGAGTGTAACACACCTCCATCCCCGAGAGATGTCACACCGCCACGATCCCCCAAGGGAGACCCCTAAGGCTGTCGTAACTAAAGACTTTCTTAAAGATTCAACCTAACTCTAGCTTATTTAGGGAATTCTGGAACAAAACTGCAAGAGTTTTGCCTATAATTGCAATGTTTGTAAAATTCGCATTGGGAATTTAAAGGGGTACCTGTGACACTACCAAAATATTCAAAATAACTAGAAGTTTTCCCACGAGTCACACACTAGGGGTTGAAGCTTATACCTTTACAAATACTTGTTCAAATAATTTACATAGGTTTAAACACCGCCAGAGCCAGTACATGCTTGCTTCGTATACTTCCTCAACCAAAATAAAAAATCAGGCAGCTTCACCAAAACACAGCTTCATAGGAACACTTGCCAAAACGGCTGGTAGTCCTATGTTAAATAGCAGACATGGTCTTTCATTCATCACCTGCGGAAAAAAGGGAAAGGAAAGGAGTGAGCCACCACATGCTCAGTGAGTGTTCCTCCACTCCTTAAAACAAAACCATTTACAGGTAATACTACCCATACTAACCATGTATCAAGCATTTATGTATTGTCAATCATCATATTAAGCTACATGACACACTCGTAGGCTATTCACATGTCAAACGTTCATTCATTCAGGAGAAATGCCTTCATTCATAGAACTTTTACCATGCTAAAAGCGTTCTTACTCAATTCATGCATTTTTAATCAGACAGGTTTAATGTATTCTAAGGATGAGGCCACATGTTGCTAGGATCCACATTCAACTATGCTTAGGAATCATTTCATCAAGCATTTATAGAAAACTTTCTTTCCTTCCTTGAAAACATTTTTCTTAACTTCTTGAGGTTCTTGTTCGTTTAAAAGAGAATTCATTTCGTATCGGTCATACAATGACCCTTATAAACTTTTTACATTTCATTTCATATGGCCTCTTATGGCCCGTGAAACTCTTTCTTTTCGAAACACTTAAATATGCAGAAGCCACCTAATTTTCTCAGCTTAGTAGGAAAATACTTCTGACATAATATCATTACATGGTGCTGATTGAGCGAGATCTATTCTCAACCCCATAGTGAGACCTAACGCTCAAACTAAGCTCTTACTGCCGGGGCGGCTACGTATAACATATCGAATCACTACCCTCACCAGGGTCTTTTAGGGTTTTCTAGTACCAGGACTTATCCCCTAGGCTAACACCATTCGTATCATATTGTCCAAAGCACATTGTCTTAGCCAATTTAAAGCGTATGGGCCATAACAGCTAATAATTTTGCTGCCTCTCACAGCAAAATTCCTTTTCATACATCGCACTTTCTTTTTATTCAAATTCTTTAGGGATTCCCCCGTTCAAGCGAGTTCACTCCCAAAATGAAGTTCGTATAGCTAAAATAGGCCTTGGATTGCTAATAGTCATGGCTACTATTGTTTTGAAACATGAGAAACATCCTTTCTCAAAATAACTCCTTCACACACATAATGCATCTTAATAAAATAAACGGGGAGGGATTTATATATAACACATGTAAGAACTTCATAATCATTTCAACACAATGAGCCACACATAGCCTTGCAATCCACACAATTATAGTAATCACAATCCAGACTCCCTGCTCACATAACAACCGACCACAGGACCTCGAACCACTCATAGTTCTACCTCAAACCGTCCGACTATCATCTTGGTTTCAATTTCACAATCTAGTATTCTAATCATTATCATATACTAAAAAATGATACATAAACTCACATAACTTACCAATACTTAACTCATTGAACAAACAAACAACAACTAGTAGTGCGCTACAACCAACGGTTATAACTATACGTACGTACGTATATACATACATACATATACATATATATATATATATATATATATATATATGACATTAACTTGAAACGAATGTTTAGTAAGATGAGTTAAACTAACTCAGCATGAAACATGATTACATTCATGAATTGCAGTTAAGGGGATAAACATACTCATTTCGTCATTCGAATGTTGTTTCCAAGCTACTTCATCAGCATAATTCAGCTAAATAGACAAGCACCGATTCGAGGCGTTTATTCATTGTTTCAAGGTTACATTTCAAGCCTAATTTAGCCATTTCAACATAATACGAGTCAAGACGTTGGTTTAGTACATCAAAGTTACTATTCAAGCCTAATTAAGCCATTAAGCATAATACGATTCAAGGCGTTCGTTCAATACATCGAAGTCACTATTCAAGTCCAATTAAGCCATTTAAGCATAATACGATTCAAGACGTTCGTTTATTAAATCGAAGTCATTATTCGAATCTAATTAAGCCACTTATGCATAATACAATTCAAGGCATTCATTTATTACATCGAACTTACCATTCAAGTCAAGTTTTCAGGCATGTATTAACTGGGTATACTTGAATCGATTCTAAGCATGCATAACTCATTTCGAAGCTAATTTTCAGGCATGTATTAACTGAATGCACTTAAATCGATTCTAAACATGCATAGCTCATTTCGAAGCTAATTACCAGGCATGTACTCCAACTACTTATCTTGCACAGATTCTTATTATAGATTCCATGAAATTCACTGAACCTAAGCTGACATGAATCATCGTTTAGGCTAAAACGTTTTCAAATGTAATAATAAGTTAGGAGCGGAAGAACATTTACTTGAATTAGCCTAATTTTTCACTCAAGTAGCAGCAAAGGCATGCCCTAATTCACTGAATTCAAAACCCCAACTGTGTGCTTGCAAAACCCAAACCCTACCTTTTGACTGAGTGGCATTTGTGGCTGATTTGGGGCTGAATTTAGCCCCTAAATTTATAGGTCGATGATGGTGTGGGTGGCCGGATTTCGGCACGTGGGTAGTGAAATCGGGGCGACGATGTGTGTATTTCTGGGTTTACTCAGCTGCGAGAAGTGGAGGAAGGAGAACGGTGGTGTTCGATGGCTGGTGGTAAGTGGGTTAGGGACCGGTGGCCTCCTTCTCTCACCAGCAATGCATGGCAGTCGACAGTGACGCTAGATGGCGGCTGGTGGTTACCTGCGAGAGAGAGAGTGTGGCGAATGTAAAGAGAGAGAGAAAGGAGGGTCGGGGCTCAGGTGTCTGAGACCCGAATTGAGCCCCCCTTTTTACTAATTTTTTTTTTCTTTTTGTTTTTTTGCTCAATTAACACAATACAGCTACGTTCTAGTCTCAAACTCCTTAGTAATTAGACTAAACTCGAGTTGAAATGTCCTACAACTAGCATTTTTATTAAACTTCAGAAATCGACTAAATAAAATGAAAACCGATTTTAAAAACTCAAATTAGCATCGATCCAATAATTTTATAAATAAGTAACGTCAGTAATAACATTAATCATATAGTCGTTCTTTTTAGTGACATTAATTGTTAAAAATGCACACAGTTGACTTAATACCCTTGTTGAAAAATAATTTAAATGCAGATTCGTAAATTTAGCAACTGAAACAGTTAGTCAGCAATAGAATGAAAGTGCGGCTCTAACACTCCCCTCCCCCAAAACAATTTTGCCCTCGAAATTGCTTACCTGATAGAAATAGCACGGGGTATTTTTCACGCGTTTCTCTTTCTAACTCCCAAGTTGCTTCTGCTACCTTGTGATATTTCCATAACACCTTAACGTATGAAGTGCTCCTGTTTTTGATCTTCTTCTTCGTTTTCTCCAAAGTTCGAATGGGTTCTTCTACATAGGTGAGATTCTCTTTGACTTGCAGGGTTCATATCGGATGACATGATTCAGATCTGGAATATACTTCCAAAGACTGGATACATGGAATACATCGTGAATGCCTTGCAACGAGGGTGATAAGACCAGTCGGTACGCGATTAGTCCCACTTTCTGTAGAATTTCAAAGGTCCAATGACCTTGGGCTCAGTTTTCCTTTTTGCCCAAATCTTATGTTTCCCTTGAGTGGGGATACTTTCAGAAATACATGGTCCCCAACTTCAAACTTCAGTGGCCTTCTCCTAATATCCGTATAGCTCTTTTGTCTACTACAGGCGACTTGTAGCCTTTTACGTATTGTCTTAACTATTTAGGTCGTTTGATCGCTTAACTCAACCTTGGAGGGTTCCCTTTCACCTACTTCGTTCTAGCAAGTAGGGGCAAAAGGAGCCATGCCTATACTGGCGTGGTAATTATTATTGTACGCAAACTCGACCAGAGGTAAGTTATAATCCCAAGTTCCAGCGTAATCGAGTGCATAGGCTCTCAACATGTCCTCCAGGGTTTGAATGGTTCTTTCTAATTTTCCGTCCATCTGAGGGTGGAAGGCTATACTTAAACGTAGTTCTATACCCATTGCTCTTTGAAAACCATGCCAAAAGCGAGATACAAATTTGGTATCATGATCTAACATAATACTGAGTGGCACACCATACAATCTAACTATCTTCTTAATGTATAAGTTAGCCAACTACTCAGAGGTGAAGTGGCCTTAATGGCTAAGAAATGTGCGGCCTTGGTCAGCCTGTCAACTATAACCCAAACACTATCATGCTGTTTGATGGTTTTTGGTAGTCCATCATAAAATTCATGGTAATGTGTTCCCATTTTCACACCGGGATTGGCAAGGGTTGTAGTAGTCCTCTAGGTTTCTGATGTTCGGTTTTCACCCTTTGGCATGTAAGACATCGAGCCACGTAGTCCGCGATGTCCCTTTTCATCCCATTCTACCAATAATGGGTTTTCAAGTCACGGTACATCTTCTTACCTCCAGGGTGAGTAGCAAGTGTGGAATTGTGCACTTCTTTTAACAACTTCTTTTTGAGAGCTGTTATGTTTGTACACAGAGTCTATTCCCATGCCACAGTACTTCATTTTGGATGGAAAATTCCTTATTGTTTCCTTCTTCCACACCTTTCCTTATTTTCATAAGTTCAGGGTCGTCCTTCTGCTGTTGCTTGATCTGTTCAACCAATGACGAAGAGATTTGAAGCGCTGCTAAGTAGCTTTGATTCCCTAGTAGTACTACCTCTATTTGTAGCATGTCGAGCTCTTTTAGGAGTCTCTTTTCTTGTGCAAGTAGGCAGGCTATAAATCAAGTAGATTTTCTACTTAGTACGTCAGCCACCACGTTTGTCTTACTAGGATGATATTTGACCTCTATATCATAATCTTTCAGGAGCTCTAACCATCTTCTTTGTCTCATATGCACCTCTTTCTGAGTAAAAATATACTTTAGGCTCTTATGATCCGTATATACCTCACACCTTACGCCGTAGAGGTGATGTCTCTAGATTTTCAGGGCAAACACAACCTCGGCCAATTTTAGGTCATGGGTTGGATAATTTTTTTCGTAAGGCTCCAATTGTGAGAGGCATTAGAGATAACTCTGCCTTTTTACATTAGTACACATCCTAATCCCTTCTTGAACGCATCACTGTAGATTACAAACCCTTCATTGCCCTCAGGTATTGCTAGCATTGGGGTAGATACCGATCGTTTCTTTAGTTCCTGAAAGCTATCTTCGCATTTTGTGGTCCATTCAAATTTATTGGTCTTCCAAAGTAATTTGGTGATAAGTAAGGCTACTTTAGAAAATTCCTCCACAAATCTTCGACAGTAGCTAGCCATACCTAAGAAGCTTCGCACTTCGGAGACATTTGTGGGTCTTGGTCGATTTACAATGGCCTCTACCTTTGCTGGGTCCACTGATATGCCGTCTTTGGTCATTATAAGCCCTAGAAATTATACCTTTTCTGACCAAAACTCGCACTTTTTGAGTTTGGCATATAGCTTGTGCTCTTCTAGGGTTTTCAACATCATTCGTAAGTAGTTTACATGTTCTTCCCTGGTCTTGGAGTACACCAAGATGTCATCGATGAATACCACCAAGAATTTGTCGAGGAAGGGCCTAAAGACCCTGTTCATCAAGTCCATAAAAAAAGCAGGAGCATTTGTTAATCCTAATGGCAATATCAAGAACTCGTAATGCCCATATCGAGTGCGAAAGGCGGTTTTAGGCACATCTTCCTTCTTGATCTTCAATTGATGGTACCCGAATCTCAAATCAACTTTTGAGAACACCGAAGCACCGGATAGCTGATCAAACAAGTCGTCAATTCGAGGAAGTGGGTATTTATTCTTAACTGTCACCTTGTTTAGCTCTTGATAGTCGATACATAACCTCAAACTTGTATCTTTCTTTTTCACAAATAGCACTGGTGCTCCCTATGGTGAAACACTAGGCTGAATTAATGCCTAGTCTAGTAACTCCTGCAACTGAGTTTTTAATTTTACTAATTCAACAGGTGCCAATCGATAAGGTGTCTTGTATATTAGGGCAGTTCTAGGTACAAATGCAATGGTAAACTCGATTTCTTGATCGGGTGGTAGCCACTGTACCTTCTTGAAATACCTGTGGTAACTCCCTTGCTACTGGAATCTCATTCAGGTCTAGGTCTTTTGATTCTATAGCCTCAATTGCACACAGATAACCCTGACATCCTTTCCTCAACATCTTAAATGCTTGCATAGCATATACAGTTGGAATGGTTACTTGGTGGCCACTTCCCTTAAAGGTTACTCTTTCTCCATCAGGGGTCGAGAAGGTCACCAACTTCCCTTCACAATCAATGGTCACCTTATACTTAGCTAACCAGTCCATCTCTCAAATAACATCCTAACCTTGTATATCTAGCTGTATTAGATTTGCAGGGAGGACTCTCCCTTCTAATTGAATAGCACAGTTTCTGAAAATAATATCAGTGTAGTAGGTAGAGCCTAAGGGAGTGGCTACATATAGCCGCACATCCATCTCGTCAGGCTTGCTGGTGAGCTTCTTTGCAAAACAGGATTTATAAAAGAATGCGTCGTACCCAAATCAAATAAAACATGAGCGAAAAGATGATTCGTAAGGAGGGTACCTGATACAGCGATAGTGGGGTCCTCTACCTCTTCACCTTCTAGAGAAAACACTCGGCCATCTGCCTGCGGCTTTTTTCCCCCTCGGTTGCTCCCGAAGTTGCATTTGTAGGAGGGCGGCCTCTTTGCGAGACTGGATTAGCTGCCATGCCTGAACCTTGTGTGTTGCTTTGTCGATTCCACGCCTTCTTGGGGCAGTTTGCAATCTTCTGGCCTGTAGCACCACACCCATAGCATTCTTACGTACCATATCTACACTGACTAGAATGTATACGCCCACACTGATTGCAGGGTTCCATCTCCTGCCTTAGCATAACTTGTTTTCTTAGCCCTGGCTGTTGAAGTTCCTGGATTTACTGTTCCCTTGGGTGCTGGATCCTCCTAGGTGAAATTTCCTTTTGACTAAGTCCATTCGCCGACTCTCAGCCTCAGTCTCTTCTAGACTCGGGTTATTTTAACTGCTCTTTGATACATCTCCTGGAAACTAGTAAAGACATACCTAGCTATCATTCGTTTAATTGGTCCTTTCAAGCCTTGTTCAAAATGATCCATTTTCATCTCTTTGGTGGCGACTGGTTTGGGGCAAAGTGACTAAGCACATTAAACTTCGTCGCGTATTCCATCATGCGCATTTGCCCCTGTTTCAGGGGTAAAAACTCTTATTCCTTAGCCCTTTTCATGTCCCGAGCATAATATTGGGCACCCATCATAGTCTTCAGTTGTTCCCAAGTTAAAGCTGGTTCTTCAGCTCGGGGTTTGACAGTCCCCCACCAGAATTTAGTCTCTTTTTCAAACTGGTGGGTTACAAGGCGCACTTTAGAACCTTCGGGGTAGTCCATCACTTTAAATAAATTCTCCTTTCTTCTTAACCATTCTTCATATGCAAAGGGCTCTATTCCACCACTAAACTTTGGTGGTTCAAGCTTGTTGAACTGGCATATCATTTCCAAGGCAGTTGGCTCTGCCACCAGTTTCCTTCGAGGAGGCACTGGCTACATAACTTTTCATACAAAGTTGCTTAGATTTATGCATGAAAATAGATTTATCAAAGGCATTTAAAAGCACAGTACAATATTAGATAGAATTTATAGTTTTTAAGTATTGGTGCAATCTTACTCCGGTCACACAAATACTTCTTTTTCCTTACTAAAAACACGTATTCACATTTTACGAAACATGAGGGTAATATCCCTACTCATTTATTATTTTGAGGGTACAATAGCTATGACTTATTTAGATACAATGCATACATTAGCAAACTTTGGGTTACACAAGACTCTAATCATCATCTGAGAAATCTTCCTCAGAAGGGTTACCTACCACTGGCTGATTTGAGCCTTCGGACTCAACTGGGGCTAGTAGGTCCCACAACACGAAATTTGGGGAGTATTCCACATCGGACGCTCCATCCACCAGCTCCCTCATTCTCAGCATCGTGGCCTGCCAGCCACGGGGATATTGTACACCAAAGGGATCTATCCAGCGTACCCACGTCATGGCTACTCACTTGTATCGCTTCGCCTAAGGGTTTTCCGCGAATAGAAGCCTCATTTGGTGATGTTCGATTTAATTTCTTCTGACTGTTATAGTAGGTAGACATTGTACAGTAGCGAGAGCAATTAAAGCCGTATTGACCAGTTGAATGGCGGCATTGCTCCTCTCCAAGGGGGTATCTCCTAAAGAATCCACCTGTTTTTCTGCCAATATCAGGAAGTCTACTAATCCTCTGAAGGTGAATGGGGTGTAAACCCCTATGTGTCCTTGAAATTGATGGAGAACGGAGGTAATATTACTCCATCTTCCTGTGTAAGGCATTTCTCGGATGAATTTGTAGGTCCAATGGTTTTGAGTGACCCGCAGAGGTCCCCACTGGTTGCTCCTAAGCACCGCTTCTTAGAAGATGACTGCATTCCATGTAGCCAGCCATAATGGAAGGTACTCAAAATCATCGATTTTAAACACCATCCTACATCATCACACTGGGTTAGGAATAAAACTAGCAAGCACGTATTTGTATAGGAGTCCTAAGCCATATGTCTAGTTCGGGCACACAAGTTTGCAATGCACACATATACTAAGCTCATGTAGGTACTTTAAAGTACATATTTCACATATGGAAACTCTAACGTCAGATCTAGATGCATATGCAAATCTATGGCTCTGATACCAC
>NCQT01088972.1:12892-23090 GCA_002740465.1 Stenocereus thurberi | reverse complement strand
CTCACGGCGGATCCCACCACTCGGGCATTCCTCCAGCAGCCTGATTTTGTCAGCATGATGCAGGACATTCAGAAGAACCCTAGCAATCTGAATCTCTACTTGAAGGATCACAGGGTTATGCAGGCTCTTGGGGTTCTTTTGAATGTCAAATTGAGGACCGCAACTGAGGATATGGAGGTGGAACAAGCTTCTTCTGAGGAGCAGCCTTCTAAGAAGGAGGAGCCGATGAAGAAGCCCGAGCCAGAGCCCCAGCGGGAGCCGGAACCGGAACCGGAACCGGAGCCTATGGAGCTGGCGGAGGAGGAGAGAGAAAAGAAGGAAAAGAAGGCATTGGCCCAGAAGGAGAAAGAAGCTGGCAATGCTGCTTATAAGAAGAAGGATTTTGAGGCTGCTATTCAGCATTACACAAAGGCCATTGAATTGGATGATGAGGATATTTCCTTCTTGACTAATCGTGCTGCTGTTTACTTGGAGATGGGAAAGGTGCGATTGCTTTTTTCCTCTTTATGCTTTGCTGAATTAATTTGGTGCTACTTGATTTGTATTGGGCATGAGTTCTTATGCTTATCGTGGTTGATGCTTGTGAAGTGTTTAGTTTGTGATAAATTGATTGTTTAAGCTGCTGTTAATGAAATTAATCTCAAATATGAAATGCTTCATTATCAAATTGACATCTTGTAAGCAGTTTCTGTATCCTCTTTGGTAAATTTGTTCCAAGTGTGCAATCCTCGTCTACATCTTATATCAAAGTGTCTAAAATCGTTCAGTGATGATTGGATTTGAGGAAGGGCAATTAACAGTTTGGTTTGGCGATTTTTGTGTGATGATCTTGAAGGCTTTAGTCATTTTCAGAAACTTTGGTGTAAAGATCATTGAAAGTAAATGGATGATCTAGCTGTTAATCTTCCAGTCCTGAAGAATATTTTTGATGTTGTTGATGTGTGCTTAGCATGAGTTGACAATCTGGGGTGCTGAAAGAGATATTTCCTGGAACTTTGGATCAAGCACAGATTGAGACGACTAGGTCTGGTTTCTGGTATGCAAGTAATGTAAGAACTTCTGGTATGTTTTGAAGGACAAAAAGAAGAAAGGGGGGAGGACAAAAAGAAGAACTTTGGATCAAACACAGATTGAGATGACTAGGTCCCTTCCAATTCTTGCTGGCTTCAGTGGTGTTTGTTTGGTTTTCTATCTGCTAGTATTTGTTATGCATCTTCTGCTAACATAAGATTTTATGAAGTTTGTTGAAGGCGTGCCTGAAAGTTTGGTGTCTTTTGTGATAGGATGTGGTGTTATAGTAGTCTGTTTTTGAAACTGCTGCTTTACAAGTTTTGGTTCATTCTAAAGAGAGTTAAGCTTTTCAGTGTTAGTATTCACTTTTTGGAGTGGTTTTCCAATTCGCTGGCCTTTTCTAATTTTTGTAGTATGAGGAGTGTATCAAAGACTGTGACAAAGCTGTTGAAAGAGGTAGGGAACTCCGATCAGACTACAAGATGATAGCAAGGGCTTTGACGAGGAAAGGAACTGCCTTGGTTAAGATGGCAAAGGCTTCAAAGGACTTTGAGCCTGCTATTGAAGCTTTTCAGAAAGCTCTCACTGAGCATCGCAATCCTGACACATTGAAAAAATTGAATGATGCTGAAAGAGCAAAGAAAGAACTAGAGCAGCAGGAGTACCTTGATCCAAAAATAGCCGATGAGGAACGTGAAAAAGGTATCTGCTTTTGTTCGCCCTTATATAGCTAGAATAGTTCGCGTGGAATGAATTTGTATCGTTGCTTTGCCGAATGCTAATAGGCTTGTGGCTTATCAGCTTTGGAACTCTTGCCTAATGATGAGAATTGTGACTGAGCGCTTGTGTGATGTAGGAAATGAATTCTTCAAAGAACAGAAGTATCCTGAAGCAGTGAGACATTACACAGAAGCCATAAAGAGGAATCCCAAGGATCCAAGGGTGGGCTTGCTTATTCCTTATGGCTTACCTTCCCCCCTTTGTCATTTAGAATACTACGGGGAAATAGCATTGCATGCATGTTTAGTTTGACTTCTGCTGGATCAATTTGTGGGCTTGCATTGATGGCTTGCTATCACCCAGGCATATAGCAACAGAGCTGCATGTTACACGAAATTGGGGGCATTGCCGGAAGCTCTAAAAGATGCAGAGAAGTGTATCGAGCTTGATCCTACATTTGTGAAGGGATATACTAGGAAGGGTGCTGCCCAGTTTTTCATGAAGGAGTATGATAAAGCATTGGAAACATATCAAGGAGGGCTTAAACATGATCCCAACAACCAGGAATTGTTGGATGGGGTGCGAAGGTATGTCAGTTTGATAGGAACCAAACAACTTTGCCCAAGGCTAGCTTGTCATTCTATGTAATGGGACTGACGTCAAGATTTTTCCTACAGATGTGTGGAGCAAATCAACAAGGCGAGCCGTGGAGATTTGAGTCCTGAAGAACTCAAAGAGAGACAGGTCTAGCGTCATTCCTGCTGTTAAGAACTTAAGAAGGTGGTTCATGCGTACTTGATATTGTGAGATTAACTGCTGTGGTACTAAATCTTTGCAGGCCAAGGCAATGCAAGACCCAGAAATTCAGAGCATTCTCACTGACCCTGTTATGAGACAGGTAATTCAGTTAAAACGTTGGTGGAATTGTTTTAGGAAACCAGTCCTGATTGCATGGATTTCTAACTATAAGTCTATAAAGTCGGTTGTGTAATCAAATTCGTATATGGGCATTTTGATCAGGTATTGATCGACTTCCAAGAGAATCCAAAGGCAGCACAGGAGCATATGAAGAACCCAATGGTGATGAACAAGATCCAGAAGCTGGTCAGCGCTGGAATTGTCCAAGTCAGATGAAATTGAGGGCCAAGACTTGATAGGATGCTTGTTGATACTTGCATTTCATTATGAATTTTGCTTTGGTCAACTGTAATTGGGTGGAATTGAACGAGCTTGGATTTGTG
The DNA here is from genome assembly GCA_002740465.1 of Stenocereus thurberi. Classification (NCBI taxonomy): domain Eukaryota; kingdom Viridiplantae; phylum Streptophyta; class Magnoliopsida; order Caryophyllales; family Cactaceae; genus Stenocereus; species Stenocereus thurberi. Next base: position 20,118 of record NCQT01088972.1, on the reverse strand, counting down.
AAGAGTGTTGAACTTTGTTTCCTAAGTTGCTGGTTTTCCATCTTGTTCTTTCCATTGCTTGTTATTTGCTGAATTGTGTGGCTTTTGGATCGGCCAGCCCCAAGGCATTGCATGATAACCGCTGATAGTCGGTACATTTTGGTGGTTACAAGAAGAAGGTTAAGGAGTAAAACGGTAGATTTTTGCAGATCATTTACTAGTACGGGATAGTAGATCCCATAGCACACACCCCCCAAGCCCCAAAAGGAGATTCAGAAAGATGGAAGAGAAATTTACGAGCAAGTCATGCATTAAACGGAATGTAATTAAGTTATTTTTTCTGTAACAAATTAACAATTTAGTTGCTTTTTGAGGAAAAAAGAAGTAGATGATGAAATTGTTGGGGAAATGTAAATTTTTAGAGGAAGCAGAAAGTTGTGATAAGGTAGGGGAAACATTATTTACAAGCAAGTCATGCATTGAAAGAGGTGCAATCAAGTCATTTTCTTGCAACAATTTACTGTTGTTTTTGGAGGAAAAAAGAACGGGGTAAAATTGGAGGAGGAATGTAAATTACCAAATTACCGTTAATGAAAATATTAGAGGAAATAAAAAGATGTGAGAAGGAAGTAGGAATATTCAGGGTTTTGTGTTTGCTCTCTTTATACATTTAAGCTTAGGAATTCCATCAACCGTCTCCATACAACTTCTGCTCGTTCACCTTTCTCAACCTCTTCATTGATTATGTGAAATTGTAGTGAATTCATCGTGAGTTTGGTGGTTTTTAACATAGATTTAGAAATGGGTAAAAAGAATGGAGTGAGACAAGGTACATAGTGGTTCAAATTCAGCAGCACATCAACCATTTCTCTACCTTTCTACAGTTTCTAATAAAGGTAGAGAGCCTATGATGAAAGTGATCGGTTAACGTAAAAACGAACGGCTGGAAAAATCACAGATAGGTAGACCACTACAACTAGTTGAGTTTACAACATGTATATCATACTTGATAGTAAATGTCAGTTATGTGTTAATAGAATGAGCATGTTATTATTATTGTTGTTGTGACTAGTAGTGGACTAGGTATATGTGTATGCCATAATTTTGTTGACTGTCTACCATAGTGGTAGAGTTATCATTGCTATGTAAGCCCAATTGCATGAAATAGAGTGAGGATTGTGTACCACAAAAGTCAAAGAAGACAGACATCCAAAGGAAAAAAAAAATCATTCATAAGCAGAAGTGTAAAAATGGTGGTAGGATTGTGTCATTATACTATTACATAGTTGCACTTGAACTTATCAAGATATGTAATGATTAAATTCGCATAATGATTATTTAAATATGTGAAAGATGATCATAGGTAATGATGAGACTATTACAATTTTTTTAGTCTAAAGTACGTGCATGTTGGAATACCTTTGTGGAAGTGAATGAATTTGGTGAAGTGTAACTGTTATAATAATACTTCGTTGTGGGAATGTTAAGGCATGCCATAGGCTCCAAACTAAGATACTATATAATAGATTCTAAAATTTACCTAGATGTCAATATATGTGTACCCAAGCATACTAAATGTAATGATTGGGTAGACTGAATTCCCAGAATAGGTGTTGAGTTAACTATGGGGGAATAAGTATATGTTGACACAAGATAAGTAAGGGTAGTTGATGATTTAACTATGGGATCAAATTTGGTAGTAAATTTAGGGAAGGTGTCGTTTGTGGTATTACATAGATGTTTATGTCATTAACATGTTTGGTAGTTGCAGAATTCAATGTTGCTTAAAGAAGGTGTTATATGTAATGGCTTGTAATGTTTACCTACATCACAATAAGTGTAAACCCTAGTAGATATCACGGACTTCATAGGAAAATATTAAAAAGCAGCTTTTGTGGAGACTCCTTCACCAAATAGGGTGAATATTTGATAAAGGGAAACTCATAGAGATAGTGATTGAGTTACATGCCCAGTGTAATGTGCATGTAATGGTGTGTGTTTTGCAGGTGTATGTAATGGAGTTGCAGAGTGTATGGAAACTGATGCGAGGTCTTATAAAGGAAGTCATGTATATAACTTAAAGGACTTCAAAAATGGAGGATTCAAGTAGTCGCTATGCTTACATGAATGAAGGGGGTAAATACGACAAGCATCCCATCATTATGTTTAGAAGAGGAGGTAAGTACAAGTAGTGTGAGCAGGTCAGGGAGAAATGCGATCGCAGAAGATGCATGATAAAGGAAATATCGGTAGTAGATATTGCCGGTTGCAGTCTATCATAAATGAAGGAATGAAGCATAACCTAGTTAAAGGAGAGAAGGGAAGATAGTCAAGGTACAGGGGAGGTGGTGGAAGGTCAGGATCACCATAAGCAGGACAAAGTGGGAGTAACAATTACCATTCCTGAGGGAGTTAAGAAGTAGGCAGAGACAGGTGTCAATGTTGTGATTCGACATTGGTGCACTCTTAAACCATATGTGCTCTTAAATGATAAGTTAAAGGACTTCTAGAATAAAGTAATTAGGGGAACAGTGTAGAGTCCAATGTTGGACTAGCAATTCGGGATGGACATTGAAAATTAGAATCAGGATACGAACTCTTTCAAGCTTAACCGAAGGGAGGTACCATTTTCAGTATATAATGTGACATTAGTGACGGGTTTCCCAACTACTGGGAACCTAGTTATATTTGAATGTGGGTAGGGTTAGGTTAATGACGAGCGATGCTGGACTCATTCAAGTTCAACAAGAACACAAACCCGAACGACCTAGGCATCTTCCAACTACTGAAAGATAGCACATTATACTGTAAATAAACATTAGTTTATTGGTTGACGCAAATAGAAATCATTCTAGTGAAGCACGGCTAACAGGGAGGGACACGCATCATTGTTTGATGCAAACAAAAGTGTATTATTGTATATTCAATTAATTTTGTACTTCATGTCCATATTGTAGCTTAAATCAATTCATTGAACTTAGTACCCTACATTTTGTTATACGTTTATATGAATTATGCTAATGACGCACCATAAACAGCTTTATCGGTTATTAATGTACTCTGTGTTGGTTTCGCCCATCTCACTTGGTAAATACTTGTTATTTAACTTTCTCTTAGGTGATATGATTTTCAACGAGCATTTCTTTCATGTTATGTGTACCTTCCATGATCAATCCATATTTATGTCATATCTTCTGAGTAGACTTTTAATATCCATCCAAAAAATCCACATTGAAGTGGTTTACCTACAATTCAGTGTTGGTTTACTAGTGTCCACTTCATTCTTATTGTGATAAGCTTAAAACTAATGCTTACATACACCCTTTCTCGTAACATTCCCCTAATTGAGAGAACTAGCTTTACCCAATTATGTGAAGCATTAGCTTTACTGTTTGTTTAATACATGGCTACCTAGGTATACGAGTACATGTAATGTGGTAAAAGTCATATGTACCACTTATCATTCCTGTACAATTAATGATGCAATACAAACGGGTCCCGGAAGGCATCACTGAGCATTACTAATTCGTAATAGTTGAGTGGTTGGTCCAAATAACAATCCGTTTAATGAAGCATGCCTATCAGAAAGGGACACGCATAATTTTCGCATCAGTTACAAGTATCGACTTCACTTGTAATACGCACACAATACCTTTTTAAACCTACTACATCGTATCACTAAGCTACCCTCTATATAACCAATTTCCACTCTCTGCCAACGGGAAATATGAGGTTTACCTCATTTTTGATTAGATAGCACCAAGGTAAATGAGTACATAAAGAGTGGCAAATGGTAAAAAATCATAAACCATTTTTCTTCTACACATTTAAGGGCATGTTAATCATATGTCCTGCATAACAATTGATCGTTTTGTAAACTAACAACATTTCATTTGTTGTCATAAAGAGCAATATGTTTTTATATATATATCACTACATGTGCATGCAAAACAATCACCAAATAAAATAACAAGCCATCATGGTTGCTCTCTCTTTCTCCTATCAACCTCAGGAGTTCCATCAACCCTCTCTGCTCAACTTTTACTCCTTCACCTCTCATAACTTATCCACTGTTTATATGAAAGTGTAGTGAATTCACGGTGAATTCGGTGATTTTAGCAAAAGCTAGAAAGGGTGTGAAGAATGGAGTGATCCAAGGAACGTAGTGGTCCAACCTTAGCAGCGCATCAATAATTTCTCTACCTCTCTACTGTTTCTGAGGAAGAAAAGGAGCCTATGATGAATGTGACCAGTTAACATGAAGAGGAAGAACTGAAAAAATCTCAAATGGGTAGACCGCTACAACTAATTGCGTATGTAACATGTATGTTGTACTTGATAGTAGATCAGTTATATGTTAGTAGAATGAGCATATTGTCATTATTGTTGTTGTGAATAGTAATTGACTGGCTACATATGTATGCCATCATTTTGTTGACCATCTACCATGGCAGTAGGGTTGTTGTTGCCATGTAATGCAAATCACATGAAAATATATTGAGGATCGTGTACCATAAAAGTGAAGAAAAGTAGACACCAAAGGAAAAAAAAATGTATTCACAAGTAAAATTGTAAAAATGCTAGTAGGGTTTTGTCAGTATGCCATCACATAGTTGCACTTGAACTTATCAAGATGTGCAAATGTTAAATTTACATAATGATTATTTGAATATTGAAGTATCATTATATGTAATGAGATTATTACAATTTTTTGAGTATAAAGTGCATAAGTGTTGGAATTTATTTGTTGAAATAAATGAATTTTGTGAAGTGTAACTGTTATAATAGTTCCGTTGTGGAAATGTTAAGGCATGCCATTGATGGACTTTAAACCAAGATACTATGTACCAGATTGTGAATTTTACCTAGATATCAATATATGTGTAATTAGGCATACTTTGTGTAGTGATGGGGTAGACTGAATTCCTAGAATAGGTGTTGAGTTAACAACGGGGGGAACAAGTATATGTGGACACAAGATAAATAAAGGAATTTGATGATTTAACTAAGGGGCTCAAATTTGGTAGAAAATTTAGGGAAGGTGTCGTTTGCGGTTTTACATATGAGTTTATGCCAGTAACATATTTGGTAGTTGCATAATTCAATATTGCTTAAAGAATGTGTTATACATAATAACTTGCAATGTGTACCTACATCGCTATAAGTGTAAACCCTGGTAGACATCATGGACTTAATGAGTAAACATTAAAAAGCAGTTTTTGTGGAGACCCCTTCACCTAATGGGGTGAATATTTGATAAAGGGAATCTCATAGTGATAGTAATAGAGTTAGATGCCCAGTGTAATATGTATGTAATGGTATGTATTTTGCATGTGTATGTAATGGAGTTGCAAAGTGTATGAAAATGGATGTGCAGCCTTATGAAGGAAGTCACAGACGTAACTAAAATGACTTTGGAAATGGGAGTTCAGGAAGTGGCTGTGCTCATATGAATGAAGAAGGGGTAAATTTGACGAGCAACCCATTAGTGTATTTAGAAGAAGAGGTAAGTACTGCTGCCACTTGAGTCAAACTGAGATGCTCTGACACTACTTCCTAAGTAGTGTGAGCAGGTCAGGGGAGATATGATCAAAGAAGATGCACGATAAAGGGAATAGAGATATTGCATATCACCAGTGCAGTCCACCATAAATGAAGGAATGAAGCATAACCTAGTTAAGGGATAGAAGAGAAGATAATCGAGGTGTAGGGGTAGGCATTGGAAGGTTAAGGTCACCCTAAGCAGGGGAAAGTGGGAGTGATAACTACCATTCCTGAGGGAGATGAGAAGCAGGCATGGGCACGTGTCGATTTTGTGATTCAATATCGGTGCACTCTTAAGCCATATGTGCCCTAAATAATGAGTTAAACAACTTCTAGAATAAGGTAATTAAGGGAATAGTGTAGAGTCCAGTGTTGGACTGACCATTCAGCATGAATATACACATATTTCGGGCCCCCACTGAAAATTAGAATTAGGATACAGACTCTTTCAAGCTTCGCAATTCTCAGTATATGACGTGACATTAGTGACGGGCCTCCCAACTACCAGGACCTTAGCTATATTTGAACATGGACAGGGTTAGGCTAATAATGAGGGACGCTGAACTCATTCAAATTCAACAGGAACACGAACTCGAACTAACTAGACCTATTTTCTAGCTACTTAAAGACAACACATTATAATATAAATAAATATTATTTTATTGGTTGGCACAAATAGAAATCATTTTAATGAAACACGACTGACAAGGAAGGACGCACATGATTGCTTGATGCATACAAAATTTTCTTATTGTATATTCAATTAATTTTGTACTTCATGTCCATATTATAGCTTAAATCGATTCATTGAACTATGTTCCCTACATTTTCTTATATGTTTATAGGGATTATGCTAATGACGCACCATAAATAGCTTTACCAGTTATTAGTGTATTGTGCACAAGTATTGTCTATCTCATATAGTAATTACTTGTTATGTTACTTTTTCTTTGGTCATGTGGTTTTCAATGAATATTTCCTTCATGTTGTGCATACATACCATGATAAATTCATATTTATGTCATATCTTTTAAGTAAGCTTTTAATACCCCTTTAGACAATCCATATTGAAATGGTTTCTTTGGAGCTACGGGAAGCATTAGCTTTATTGTTTGTTTAATATATGTGCACCTAGGTATACGAGTACAGGTAACGTGGTAAACATCATATGTATTGCTTATCATTCCTATGTAGCCAATGATGCAATGTAAATGGGTCACGGAAGGCATCAATGAGTGTTGCGAATTCGTAATAGTTAAGTGGTTGGTGCAAAAAGTAATCCGTTTGATGAAGCATGTCTCTAAGAAAGGGACACGCATAATTTTCGCATCGGTTAACAAGTATCGACTTCACTCATATTGTGCACATAATAAATTTTTAAACCTACAACATGATATCACTGAGCTCCCTTCTATATAACCAACTTCCACTCCCTATTAATGGGAACCGTGAGGTTTACCTCATTTCGATTAGATAACAAGCTAAATGAGTACATGAAGAGTGCTAAATGGTAAAAATTTATAAAGCATTTTTTTCTGCACATTTGAAGGCATGTTAGTAACAGATCTTGCATGAAAGGAGACCATTTTGTAAATTAACAGCATCTTATTTGTTGTCATAAAAAGTAATATGTACATATACATATATACATATACATATATATATACAAGCACACACACACACACACATACATATGCATATAT
>NCQT01088864.1:0-10519 GCA_002740465.1 Stenocereus thurberi | reverse complement strand
GATTAGTTGACTAGTTTGGGGTTGCTTAATGATATTTGTTGGTTGTTAGTTCGTGTGAGCATGGGTTAATTTTTAGACACTCGAGACCATAAAATATCATGACCTTACCTTGAAATTTTTAAGTACTTTCTGTATGTTTAAGTCATGAGTGATCCTCGATGTCAAGAAGGCTTATTTCATTTCACCTAAACAAGGAATTCTATGAGTTTAATTTGAGTGATCTTAACAATATATTTGATTTTTCACCTAGTTTAGATTAGGCCAACGTCATGTGCCTCAAGAGTTTAATCCTAATGCTTTTTGGTTTATAGTCACTAGGAATTACCAATATGATGCTGGTGACTCTAACACCATAATCATTAGGAACCCTCGCATTAGATTAGCCCAATGTGTTCTTGCTTATGGATTGTTTGCTTGAGAGGACAGTTTGAATATTCCTCGTCTGTCCAAGCTGTTTTTCTTACATGGCATATTGGATGGAACACATATTGACCCTGGTTCTTTCTTTGCCAATCAGTTATTGGGTGTAGCTGCTAGTTCTACCAAGAGGATAGTGATTGGGGGTCTTATCACCTCTATAGCTAGGTCGGTTTGTATTGAGTCCAACCTTGATGATAGAGTGTCTGGGTCTGAAAGGTTAGCATTCACAGCCTTTGAGCAAATGTATGGTGAAGGGTGGTCATATGTGTTGGATATACCCAGGAAACAGGCTTATACATCATTGAAATGTTGACCGAACTAGTCTTTTGGACCAGGATAATCTTTCATTTATGACTGGTGATGGGGAGTTAGTTCATCCCGCACCCCTCGCCTCCTCCACCACCCCATCTAGGGACCTCTAGTTCATCCCAATCATCGTCTTCCCAGGTTTGCACTGATATACATGCTACCCTCTAGTCCATACTAGAAGAGAAACATTCCTTATGAGCTTATGTCCAAGCTGAGCATGTCGCCCTCCATGACTTCATTTAGGAGCGGCATGATGAGCTATGTGGAATGATTACTTCCCAAAATCAATATTTTCAAGACTTTATGGATTGTCTTGATACTTGGCATGATTGGCATATCTCTCAACCCACCCTCCTTCTTTTCCCCTTCCTCCTTTTTAGTTCTACTTCCCCTTCCCAATTGATTATAATGTCCTTGCATTAGAGAAAATGCTTTGTCTAAGCATGTGGGTGTTGAGTGTTCATTTGTGAATATGTGTATGATGTGGATGTGTGAATGGTTGGCATATTAGATCTTGTATTTAGGGTTGGTTAGAGCATTTTTAGCTGGCCATTTGGGTTTCTTTCTATTTTTAGGAACATTTACATTTTTGGTTTTTGAATATTCAGTGTAGCACGCATATAAAAAATAAAAATAGAAAAAAAACCCCAAAAGACGAAAAATCCTCTGATGATAAAGTCTTTAGAATTGGTAGCATTCTTTGACTTAATTTTGATGTTTTAGTTATGCCCATTTGTGATTTAAAAAAATGTTTGATTATGAGTTTTTGAAAATTTATTTCTTGATTTGACCATCATGTTTAATGTAAGTTGATTGTTCAATTACACCTTGCATGAATAATTGGCATGTGAGATTCAATGAGCTAGTTGTGCTTCGGTACTTGTCTCGTGAGGCTTTGAGTTTGAATAGACTGATTCATTAATTTTAGTCTCTTATTTCTTTTCATATGTGACTCTTCTTTAATTCTAAATCTCTAGAACTAACTCTAACTCTTGTTTAGGATCCCATTTAGCATGCCCATCTAGGTAACATAATTGGGGCATTCTTTGAATTACTGAGCAACATAGACAAAATAGCCACCGTTTTTAAGCAAGGTTTATCCCTTACTACCCCTTTGAGCTTGACATTGTTTACTGATGTGAAACCATAACATAGCCCTTGGTCAAATGTTTATCCATCTTGTTTAGCCAAGACTGTAGAGTTCTATTTCTTAATTTGGAGTGGTTCTAGGTAGTGATCTGAGATGTGGTTTGTTTGGATACAATTGCGTTGATAGTTGTGAATTTGTTGAGAAGAGTTAAAAGGTACTTAATGCTCTATGTCATGATCCTCCACTCAAAAAAAGAGAAAAAACTGAAAAAAGACACTCAAAAAGGAAAAGAAAGTGAAATAAAAGATTTTGGCGTTTGGATTACTTCAATACTTTCTCGTGATTTTGAACCAACCAAGGGGATTTGTTTATGACTTTGATATATTAAGGTTTCAGGAGTTTTTGAAGTAATTTGGGAGGTGATGATTTTACTCTTAGTCTTTGGCTTTTAGCTCGAAAATCTCAAAATATATTTTGAAAGGATGCTTAATTAGATCAATCTTAAGCAAAACTCCCTATGAACTCGTTAAAAGGAAGAGACCAAATATTTCATATTTCAAAGCATTTAGCTGTAGTGTTTTATTTATAGCAATGGCAAGAAAAACCGTGGGAAACTTGACGCATGAAGTGATAGAGGCATCTTTGTTAGATACTTTTAACAAAGCACGTCTTGCAGAGTTTACAACAAAAGAACCCAAGTGGTTAAATGAAGCGTCTATAAGATATTTGATGAAAATAATGATGGATGTGTCAGCTTAATCTCCTTCAAAGATCTCAAGCTAGCTCACTAGGCACGATGGTGGTGAAGAAATAATTGAGCCTAATAGAGAAATTGTTGCATACTTTAAACCTACATAAATATATTGTTAGGGTCCCTGAAGATATATCGATTGAAGACAATGAAGCAAAGAAAGAGGCAGAGCCAAAAAAAAGGTGAGAAACAAATGACGATCTGAATCTTCAGGAACCAACTATAAGCACCAAATTGGTGCCCTCAAAATTTTAGACTAACCCCATGTTTTAATGTCTAGTGCATTGTTGTCCAATGATGGCAACTACCTGACCTAATGAGGGTGAATCAGCATTGCAATTGAATTCCTAGTAGCAAGTCCGTGTACAAAACAAATACGTTTTTTATGGTAAAAATTCCCAAAAAGTTTTAAAAAGCATTGGAAAACCCAAAAGGTTCAAAATAATATTAACAAGGCAAAAAAACCTAATTTTGGAGTAATTTGCAAACATGAGGGCTTCAGCCAATGACTTAGAGCATGGCATAGTAAGGGCTAGTGGGGTGGCACATCGACTAAGATTGATCTACTCCAAAGTAATCCATTTTAATTATTAGGGTCAAAATATAGGCTTGACCCCAAGTGCAAGATGGTAGCCTGATTGAAAATGTTGCTAAGGCCTAGTAACAAGTTTATAAGCCCCAGCGGCTGCCACTAGGCCCAATATCAAGTTGATAATAGCATCTCATGATTCATACCTTATTTTTAGTCCTAGACTGGGGCCAAATTATATATTTGTACTTGTAGTTGGGTTATTTTGGCTACTGCTAGGCTTATCGTAGCCTCCACTACACGAATCTATGCGTGTTTTACCTGGCATACTTAATGAACTGCTTACTATAGCCTCCAGTTTGGCGAAAAAATGAGTTTGATTAATAAATTGGATGCTTTTTAAAGTCATTTTGATTTTGATTTTACTTTTCTTTTTCTTTTTATTTGATTTGACTTATTGTACTTTTTTTCTTACAAAAAATAAATTGATTTATTTCTTAGGGCAGTGCATTCCCTTGCCAATAAAAAGGGAATCTTTGGCTCTCATTCACTTATCATCTTTCACCTAGGGAAAAACTCTACCATCTTCTCAACGTCATCTCCTACCTTAAGAAACCATACACATTACATCTCTACACCATTCACAATCTATAAGAAATCCTTTACCTTTCTCCGAGGGCACTCTTTTCCTCTTGCACTTCACAAAACCATTTTGAAGAAGCAAAATTCTAGCTAAACTCCTACTTACACTTATTCAATTTGACTAGCTTCCATCCTATCCCAAGATAGTTACGCCAAAGGAAATAAGGATCGTCGCTTCACCAACCGCTCCAAGTGAGGTAGGTGTAGTACGCCATAAATCAAAAGAACAGTAACTGATTTACTTTTCATTGCATTCTATCATTCTTTTAAGTTATAGTGATATTTTTCTTTCTTTACTTGGTCTGTTTCTTTTAGCACATCAATATAGGCTATGTCCATAATGAAGTGAGCACATAATTTACCGCTTTTGTTGTTATTTCCGCAAGTGCATGCTTTATCCTCATAGCACTGACGAGTGTCAATCCTCAGAAATGGATTGCGAAATTAAGATACCAACTATCCTAACACAAACCATAAATCTGAAACAAATTTTTAATTAACCAAACCACTGGATTGGTCTAGGGCCAATAGTTAACTAAAGACCTTGAACGTCATTTTAATGATGAAAAGCAAGCAACAAAAGTGAACTCATTCAACCAACTATAATGATTCATATAAATTCCGAAAGTAGTTTTGATCCAGTTTAATAAGGCATCTAAATTAGTAAAAATAACATGACCTCCTTCCATTAGTGAGTATACCCAGTAATGACACGCTATGAAGAAGAGGAAAACAGAAACGGAGCAGAGAGAAAATGCTAAATGCAGCAACCGCTCGGCCTCCTTTAATGGAAAAAATTGACCACCCCAGAAAACTTGATCCGAAATAGATCAAGGTAGAAAAGAAACGGAATAGGGGAATCATAGGACCAAAATAGGGAGCTAAAAGTTAACCACAAATTCCTCAAAAATTCTAATAGAACCAAATCAGATTGCACAATTCGAGTCCAAATTAAGCTCTGTTCCAGACTAGTTTACAAGAGTTCAACTTAAATTCAGCTATTCCAGATTCATTAATAACAAAATCATTGACACTAAAAATTGGATCGGAAGCTGTAACAAACAAACTTGAGAATCTAGTGACCAAATCTAAAGTTACAAAACCAGAAAATCAGGAGAAATGACTGAAAAAAACAACCTAGCACTATGCTCTCTGCCCTTTGCTGTCTATCTATGTATCCTCCTCCTTCAACCCATTCTCAGGCTCCGGTGCCATTTGAAGACCCCAAAACGCAGCTCTTCCAGCTTCTTGATTTTTTCATTAATCCCAAATTAAGCCTCCCTTTTACTGTTTGAATCGTCAAAATTGATGATGATGGTGAAAGTAACAGCAAGCAGTATTAATGTGATGAATGGTGGAGGAGAGAAAGAAAGCATGAGTTATGGAGAAGACGAAGTAGAGCATGGGATTGGAGTCGGGTTTCTGGGCTAGAGAACGAAGAGGAACAAAAGGGAAGTGGGACATAGTTACATGAATCGCGCGTGCAAGATAAGTGAGAAAGAGGCAGGGGAGAGAACAGGCTGCGAACAAGGAAGCAAACGAGGCCAAGCCCAGGGAGAGAGAGAGAAGGAGCAGGCGCCCGGATCACGCACACTGCACGTGCCAGTTAAATGAAGAGGAGACGAACGCTGTGTTGGGCTTGCAGCTTTGTCATGTGTAAAGCATTTTTTTCTTTTTCTTTTTTTCCCCCTCTTTTTCTTGATCCAAAACCTTGGTGATTCAACTCTTTTTTTCCCAAGAAATATATTGAATCTTTAAATTTCTCAAATTCCTACAAAACAAACAAAAACATATTAAAATCCTAATTAAATCATTTATTTTAAGCAAATAGTACATAATAAAAAGTATAATAATATTATAATTTCAGGTTGAACAATACTCCCACACCTTAATTTTGCTAATCCTCGAGCAAAATGAAAGTAAAAATCCTAGAAAAAGAAAATAAAATTCTAACTTAGTTTTGTAGTAATTACGGTTGTCCTTAGCATGTACAACAAACCTTTTAAACTCATTGGTTACCCCTAGTGGACGAGTAATGTCTCATGAGGGTTTTCAGAATATATACCAACAAAATCTTGAAACTTTTTTGTTTCCAAAACTCATATATACAACACTGTGAAAAAAAAATATATATACATATTCCAATGAACCACATCACTCAAGTAACTTAAGCATTAGATCACATATAAATACAATGTACACATTAAGAAATTTTTAATCCCCACTAATGACATCTATGCACCATTTTTCACCCGCTTGGAAATTACGTACAAGCGTGACTGGTATAGCCTCGCTTTTAGAGATATGTGGGATACTCCTGCTCATGTATTTAAGGTATAACAAGGTTTACTCAATTCTCTTCTAGTCAAATAAAGTACCATAGGCTTGCTAAGATTCTCAATTTTTCACTACTCAAATGCAATATGCATAATAATAATAATAATAATAATAATAATAATAATAATAATAATAATAATAATAATAATAATAATAATCAAGAGGCTTTTCAGGGATGTAATGGGCCTAAGGGTAAAGGGTTAGGAGAGGGACAAATGATTTGCGAAATGAGAAATTAAAAGCCAAGTGATTTAAGAGCAACCAACACTTACACCAACTATATTAACCACACACTCTCAAAACAAAATAAGAACACACCCCACAACATTGGACCATTGGAAATAAGTATGTACAATAACATAGTTCATGCCAAACACTCTCATTTACCACTCTTTTTGAAATTTTGGAGATTTTTTCTTTTCATTTTTTTTCCAACTTCTTCCATTTTGTTTTTTCATTTGAACTTTTTTCATCTTTTTTTTTTTAAACTAAGAAAATGAATGAATGGCATGTACAAAAATAACCCACTCAATTCCCAAATGGTCAAAACGATAAATCCCCATACATAACCAAATCAACCACCAATAGCATGAAATACCCTAAAAGCTACCCACCAAATAACAAAGTGTTGCTCCGCTAGTCTTAGCTTAGACATAAGAAAATGTGTTTAGGCCAAGAGCTAAAATGAAGGGTTCACAACAAAAAGGTCGAGGTCCAGAGGGTTAAACAATGGTAAAATAGTACAATTACGGTGGTAATTTGGCTATGAGATTCACAAAACAAGGAATGCCTCTATTATATTATTATAATGTAGATGGTAAATGTGATTTCAAAGAGAATTGAAAAAAGTTCTAGAGATGTAATAAGGGAAGAGACACATATAAAAGAAAACATGAGATTAACAATGATGAATTAGTCTTTAGGGCACAAAATCTCATGGGTTTATCTACCATATTCAAGCTTGCATTCGAAAATGCCGGGGGGTTAGGATTGCATACAAATATCACCATCTAGGACTAAGTTCTATCAATGCACACCACATCCATATGCAACCTAATACTAAGGTAAAAAAGAACACAGTCAATCAGAACAGTACATATTATCCAAAATAAAAAAATTCAATTTTTTTATTTTTTATTTCCTTTTCTAGAGTTTTGAAGCAAAGTTTCCCCACCCTCACACCTAAATCAAACAACGTCCTCATTGGAAGTCGAAAGAAACATAAACCACAAAATAAAAACTAAAAAAAAAACAAATATACAAAAAGAAAAACAAGACTCAAAAACAAAAAAGATACGACTCAAAAACGAATGTACAAACACATACACACAACATAAATGAAAAGGAAAGCATCCAAATATACAAAATGAAAAGAAAAGAAAAGTGAGAAAAAGAGAAAGTAAGGACATAAATCTCAAGCAAACTAAGCCAGGTGCTAAGTACACCCGAGCTGTCTCAGAATCACATCATTTATCAGAGCTCGACTCACGATGCATCAGACACTTCACATCTTCTTTACTCGGCAGCTCTAGAAATTGCTTCAATCGTTGGTCATTCACCGTCAGTGTGACACCACTTTCAGGATCCAGAATGTCGATTGCATCATAGGGAAAAACATGTGAAACAATATAGGGATCCGACCAGCGGGACATCAATTTCTCTGGAAAAAATGGAGCTCTGAATCATATAAGAGTACTTTCATTCCTGGGGTAAACTCTTTCCTAAGAATATGTTTGTTATGAAATGACTTAGTCATCTCATTGTAAGACCAAGCACTCCCGTAAGCCTTAGTTCGTATCT
The DNA here is from genome assembly GCA_002740465.1 of Stenocereus thurberi. Classification (NCBI taxonomy): domain Eukaryota; kingdom Viridiplantae; phylum Streptophyta; class Magnoliopsida; order Caryophyllales; family Cactaceae; genus Stenocereus; species Stenocereus thurberi. The sequence goes on along the minus strand of NCQT01088864.1, from coordinate 2,641 downwards.
CTTCTAGCTTACTCATTTGCAGTCTCCTCTCCTCACATGCCTCAATCAAGTCATAATTAAGCATCTTAGTGGCCCATCAAGCTCTATGTTCAATCCTAACAAGGAGATGACAAGGCTTACCATAAACAACCCTATAAGGTAATATACTCATGAGAGTTTCGAAAGCCGTCTTATAAGCCTAAAGAGCATCTACAAGCTTATCGACCCCATCATTCCTATTCGTACTTATAGTCTTTCCAAGAATCTCCTTAGTCTACCTATTGGATACTTCAAGCTGGCCACTAGTTTGGAGATGATAGGAGGTAGCAAGTCTATGCACTATGGAATACCTACTCAGTAATGCATTAAAAGACCTATTATTAAAATTTGTACCCTAATCACTCATGATAGCACGGGGCATGCAAAATCTAGCAAATATGCTCTCCTTGAGGAACTTCACAACTAATCTAGCATCATTCTTCCTAGTGGGGATGGCCTCTACCCATTTAGAAACATAGTGCATAGCTAATAAATTGTACTCATTCCTAAAAGAAGATGAAAATGGTTCCATAAAATCTATACCCCAAACATCAAAATTTTCACCACAATAATGGGATTAAGTGGTATCATATCTCTCCTACTTATCCTACCCACCTGTTGCAATGTAGGGCAACTCTTACAATACTCAAAACCATCCCTCAACATGGTAGGCAACTAAAAACCACATTGAAAGACTTTGGCTGCCGTTTTTCTCCCAGTGAAATGCCCCACACATGCTTAGTCATGAAAAAATGAAAGGACACTACCCACCTCAGTGGTGAGTCTTCCCTCTTGTCATGGGGGTGCTTGGGTTCGATCTCTAGTAATGACGCTAAAAACTTCTTGTTATTTTCGCAAGTGCATGGTTTGTAGTTATAACACTTATGGGTATCAGTTCTTAGAGATGGATTATGAAATTAGGATACCAACTATCCTAACATGAACCATAAATCTTAAAAAAAAAATTGTTGACCAAACCATTAGACTGGTCGAGTGCCAATAGTTAACTAAAGACCTTGAACATCATTTTAATAATGAAAAGTAAGCAAATAAAGTGAACTCATTAAACCAACTATAATGATTCATATGAATTTCGAAAGTAGCTTTGATTCAGTTCAATTAGGCATCTAAATTAGTTGAAAGAACATGATCTTCCTCTATTAGTGAATATACCCAAAAATGCCAAACTATGAAGGTGGGGAAAAGAGAAATGGAGCAGAGAGGCAATGCCCAAACCCAGCAAGGTCACTCCATCGGTTTGGTGGTTCCAGATCCGTCTCTGTTTCAATTTAATTTAGGATTTTCTCCCAAAAAAATTTAGTGAGTTTTAGATCAGTTGCATAATCTCTATTTCAATTTACTTTAAATTGTTTCGGAAAAAACCAGTCAGTTGTAATATAGTTCCTACCCCCACAAGACTCCTACTTAGTTGCAAACTTGTCGCCCACGCGGCTACGCACTAATAACTTAGAAATTGCTCACTGCTCACATCCCCCTCAACCAGCTATGTGGTTTTGTTTTTAACAGCCAATCAGTTCTCTCAGTCTCACATCTATCTCATAACCTCCTCTTCCATCTCCTATATCAATTGTAACTAATCAATTGAAATCTTGAATAAATATTTCGCAAGGGTCCTGATCTTCGAAAGTAAACATACTCAAATTGAAAAAAGCTTGCGACTTTTGATTTATGCATTGTTCATCAATTACACATCTGCGGTCAATTTATTCGTAGTATGAGTTTTTGATTTTTTGATTTATACATATATATATGTTAGGTATTGGTTTTGCCAGAATTAGTGGTCTATTCGCACTAGGCTATTGATTTAAAAATTTGTGGATCTTCCTTGGTTAATTTGTCAATTTTAGTCATTGTATCATGTTTTCTATTTTCCTGTTGCAGGAGACATTGGAGCTACTATTCTAAAACCTATATTTCAATCTCAATCTCCTCCAACGTTAGGTATTGGTCTTCTAGAATTCATTGTATATTTGCAATAGGCTAATTATTGATGTAATTACCCATAGGCATCCTTCTCTTCTTGATACATTATATTCTATCAAATTTTAGTTAAACCACAGTCATGGCATAGGATTCAGTAACTGTCACTTGCTAGGTTAGCACTCCAATCAAATATATCATCTTGGAAATAGCTTTCTTAAGCTAAAATATAAAGTAGAGCTTCTACTTTGTAGTCCTAATTAATACTCCTATAAGGGACCAGGAAAGGCTGGTAGAGATGTGATGTACATCCAAATGTTTTCTGCATGACCTGTACTATTAGCATATTCTGTTGAAACTAATACATTTTTTATTTAAATACCAGTTAAAAAATTACAGTATAATATAGCAGATAAGCTTAGTATTATACACTTAAAAGTAGCAATAATAAAATAATAAAAAAAGTATGAAACAACCACAATAATAAGGAACCATATTGCTATGTACATATCCCCACAGTAATAAATAAAAATAAATCTGAAAAGATTAGGAAATCAAAACAGATTTGAATACAATGGTACAATATCTAATCATTGTATTTCCTTGAGGAGTTCATTTATTATTTGAGTATTTAAGTGTCATTATATATTTATCGGGCAAGATTTAGGCAATAGTCTATTAT
>NCQT01088829.1:121-10508 GCA_002740465.1 Stenocereus thurberi | reverse complement strand
ATATGTATATATATGTNNNNACGTTTGTGTATTTGTATATGTGCATGATATCTGTGTGTGTGTGTGTTTGTGTTTGTGTATGCATGCACGCACGTGTGTGTATGTGTGTGTCTATATAGAGAAAGAGAGGCACAAATGTACTTTGTCTTCCTCTTGTAGTTCCTCAGCCATGGCATAAGGAGGGAAATGGGGTAGACTACGTATGATTTTGTGTACTGGCTAACTATTTCACCAAATTCAGCAACTGTATGTGGATTCAGTTCCTAGAATGTAACAAGTCAACCTAATTTAGAAAAGTATCATGTGTGATTTCTGACCAAATGGCAACCCAAGGTCTACAAGCACTTGATTTACGGGGAATGAGCTTATGGAGCTTGGGTTGACCAAATTGATGCTGTTGAATAGAAAGCAAAGACATGTGACGTTAGATCTGACTAGGTAAATTCCTACGCAGCTGTGGTAAATCCAGAGGAGGACGATGCACTAAAATTTGTATGTGGCATCACTATCAATGGAATTGGTGTTTGAAAATTAACCAAGCTGATGTCTGAAGTGAAATTGAGTTCTGGAGGACTGCTGTTTTATAATATGCTTTGGGAGCAAACCCCCTGTCTAAAGTAATGGATGGGTTCATCCACATAATTTAGAAATGATTAGATGTTGATGTAGTGGTTTTAGTGCATAAAGGATTCTTTCTAGTGGGATTTAAAAACAGTCAAAATAGAGACTGAGTCCTTAATAGAGGGATTTACTGCTTTGATTGAAAACCTTTCAAAGTTAAGGCCTGGAATGAGTCGATGAATATTGATATCTTCTCTATCACGTCATTACCCAAAAGGATTCAGCTACTTGAATTAGATATCAAGCATTGGAGTATGAAAAGCCTAAGTAAACTAGGCAATTTGATGCATATACCAATTAAAAGAGACAGGCTAACCATGGAGAAGTCTATGCTTAATTATACAAGGTTGTTAGTTGATATGAAACTTGATGGACCATTCCTAAATCAATGACTTCATCAAGAAAAGAGATGTTATGGTGAACAGTTAAGCATGAGTTGAAGCATGTCAAAAGTACACACAGCTAGCACTTTAGGCATGAAGAGAGTAACTGTAGGAAGAAGCAAGGAATCAGGCAAGAATTTAGGCTAGTTTAGCAAACCCGGCAAATAGAATAGACAACACTAGTAATTGAGAAGAGTAGGGGTATATGAGGCCAAGAAGATCTGCTAGCATAGTTGGAACTGGAGTAAATACACAAGCTACCCCAACTACGCTCTTGTTTCAAGCCCTTTTAAAGATTAAAATTGGTCAATTGATGGGAAATGAGGCTGTGGGGAGGGAACCATCTACCAATAAAGAACATCATATGTTACAATGTTAAGGGCATGAACTGGCCTAATAAGCAGGAAGATCTTAAAATCTTCCTAGTTAATAAGAAGGTTGGCATAGCTTGCCTACTGGAAATAAAAGTTAAAAAATAAAATGAGGTGCATATATTATAGAGGATGTTTGTAGATTGGAGATATCACTCTAATTTTTAGCTTCACGGTAGGGAGAGAATTTTCAAGCATCGAGACCCCAAGTACATACTATTAAATGCCTAAAACCTACTGCTCCACTACTTTATTGCAAAATTTTATAACACTCATCCAAGAAGCAGTTTTACATGTTCTTTGTGTATGGATTCAATAAAGAGAATCTTAGGAAAAAGCCATGGGAGGACTTAACTGATACCGCAGCTGCAATATATGATCCATGGCATACTGTTGGTGATTATAATGTTGTTCTTAACCCAACAGATATAGTGGGAGAGATACCTCTTACAATGATAGAAATTGCAAACTTTCATAATTGGGTATCTCACTACCAAGTTCATGAGATGAAGAGAATAGGGGTAGACTATACTTAGACTAAGAAACATATTTGGTCAAAACTAGATAGAACTATTATAAACATGGAGTGGTATAATCACTTTCGTGACATGCAAGCAGACTATTTTAATGTAGAGCTTTTATATCACACCCGTGTTTTTCTTACTTTTCCAAATTGTCCTAAAGGATCTAGCTCATTTAGATTTTGTCACATATGGATTTCAGATGATAAGTTGATGCTGGTTAAACAGGCAGTTGAGCAGGCAAAAGGGAGTACAAGCATGTGCACCTTAATCAATATTTAAGGCCCTTTAATGAAGCTTAATAGAAACAGATATGCTGATATATGATGAGAATTGGAATGCTCAAGCTCCCAAGATCATAGACAATAAGGAATTTAGTCACTTCAAATGATGCTTCTCTTAGATTCAATATCAAATAATTAATAAGATTGTGAGTTTTGACCTAAGGCAAGACCCAAAGGATAGATAACATACTTCCCATCAAGTTCCTCTCTTAAAGGCTTACAACGACCCAATAAGAACTCTAAAGGAAAGACTCAAATATTCCATCAAATTTCTCTTCTAAAGGCTCTGAGCTATTAAAGAATAACTCCAAAGGAAAGACTCTACTCACCACTCTTAATTAAATAGATGATGATGTAGAGATCTTACTGAGAGAAAATGGCTATGTGTCTTTCATTCATAATTCAACTCAAGTTGAGTTCGCATGGAGGTATTAGGGTCTATAAATACCAAAAATGGGGGGAATTTGCTATTACAATTTTGGCCAAGTAAGGGGATTACAAATTTTTAGAAAAATAAACCAAATTACTAGGATAATTATAACTAAGATGAGTTGCATTTTCCAAATTGTATTTTCCAAGATTCCTTGTATTTTTCAAGAGTCATCATCTATCTTCTAAAGAGCCTCTAGAGGGCTCTACTCCACCAATGGAGACCCTTCTCAATTAAGGCTAAATTTCAGATTGCTCTAAAGCAAAAATTTTGTACACACTCCATGTATTTGGACCATTTATCCCAATATTGAAATCTAATGCCTAATTGTAGCTTATGAGGCTAAAATGGACATCTTAGGGAATTACTAGAACTTGGGCTTGATTTGTTTGTGCTTTGTTAGTTAGGATATTAATTTGACCCAAATTCAGCAAGTTTTTCGACAAAAACCTGCATTGTATGAATTTGAGTTTTTATCACTTTAGGGAATCAAAATGCATCCTAACTTGGTACTTTATTGTATCATCCTAAAGTAGACTCCCTAATCTCACTAATGAAGAACAGATGGCCCCAATTGGACTTCATTTGGGTAGTGATGAGCCAAGTTGAAATCAAGTGAAATACTAGTGCGGTGACCATCTTAATCAAGAAAAGTTAGTTGGACTTTCCATCCGAGGCCAACAAAAGTGCTCCTTCAAGATCTTAATTGTTCTGTTGATACTGAAGGATCCTCTTAATGCACCACCATGGGCTTCTCTCATGAGTAACTCCCCTAGAGAGCCCCTGGGAATAGATAACTTGTTGTGCTTGAATGGGAACCCATCTTGGAAGGTATAGGAGTCAGGATCCTTAGGGTCTCCAATAATTCTTGGAAATCTTCATCCTCCTTATAAAGTTCTTAGATGGTGTAAAATCCAAAATTTTGGCCTCTACAATAGAGAAGAGAGTGTCTTCTTGAGACTGCATAGGTTACCATATTTTTCTTGCCATCTTTGCGATTACAAGTGAAAAAAAATGATTGGAGAAATTTGACCTATTTGGCATGCCTTGAAATTAGTCTGGTTTACTCATTGATTAAAGATAAAGTGTTGTGATCCGAATGTATCACAAAGGGCTTTAGCTTGAGATAGTGACTGCAATGGATTAGAGCTCAAATGATAGCATAAAACTATTTGCCATAAGTGGAGTAGTCGAATTTGAGGCCACTCAACTTCTTACTAAAGTAAGCTAAAGGCCATTTGGCTTGGGTGAGGACCACCCCAATGCCAACACCTCTAGAATCACATTCAACTTCAAATAGGAGATCGAAGTTGGGAAGAGCTAAGATAGGAGTCGAACATAAGCTTTCCATGATTGTTTCAAAGGCCCTTTGGGCAGCCTTTGTCCTTTCAAATCTCCCCTTCTTCATGCACTCTCGTGATAGAGGTTGCAGTAGGCCAACCCTTGATAGCCTCAACCTTAAACTCATTAACTTGAATTTCTTCACTGGATACAACATAGCCAAGAAAGACAACTTAAGGAGTGAATACCTCACACTTCTCAAGTTTGGCATATAACTTTTGTTGCCTTAACACTTGGAATACTTGAGAGATATGCTCCATATGAGATGCCTTATCATGACTATACATCAAAATATCAACAAACTTTCTAATGAATGGTCTTAAGACCTCATTCATAAGTCGTATGAAACTGCTAGGCACATTAGATAGACTGAAAGGCATCATAAGTCACTCATACAACCCATACTTGGTCTTAAAGGTGATTTTCCATTCATCTCCTTCCTTCACCCTAATCTGGTGATAGCCACTCTAAAGGTCAATTTTGGAAAAGACCTTGGACCCATGTAACTCATGAAGCATACCAACCAATCGCGAAATGGGAAAATAGTACTTGATGGTGACGTTATTATTGGCCCTAGAATTAACACATATCTGCCAAGTGCCATCTTTCCTAGGCACTAATAGAGCGGGAACTGAGTAAGGACTCAAGCTGTCTCTAATATACCCATGGTTTAGTAACTCTCGGACTTATCTTTGTAATTCTTTTGACTCACTAGGACTGCATCGATAGGATGACTTGTTTGACAAAGGAGCACCTGGTAGGAGATCAATTTGGTGCTCAATTCTTTATAAAAGAGGGAGCCTCGGGAGTAGATCATTAGGGAAGACATCCATAAACTCTCTCAAAAGTAATTAAGCTAAGAGATGTATAGATTTCACCCCCTCACTTGTGTTTGATTTTACCATAAGTAAAGCAAATAAAGGCTTGCTCTCATGGCTCTCTCCACCTGCGTTTTACTCAAAAATAGGTTTTTCTCATTTCCCTTCCCCAATTTAGATTTGAGTGGTTTAGGTGAAGGTCATGGTGTTAAAGTCAGATTACGACCCTTGTGTTTGAATGCATATGTATTAGTATACCAATCATGAATCACATGATTATCAAACAACCATGGGCTACCAAATAACAAGTGATATGCATCCATAGAAAGGACATCACGTAGTACCTAACCATAATATGGACCAACCAAAAATGCAATAAGAGCTTGTTTAAAAACAGTTACCTCACTTCCTTGCTTGAGCCATTAGAGAGAATAAGGGGTGGGATGCACCATAGTGAGTAATTGAAGATTGTGAATAAGTGTTATGGAAGCTACATTGGCGGAACTTCCTCAATCGATGATAAGCTCACATACCTTGCCTCTGATAGTGCATCGAGAATGAAAGATTTGCTCCCTTTCGCTTGATTCACAAGTAGCCTCTTAGGCATGGAGTGCTCTTCAAATTACCGAGAGTTCACCCACATCTGGAGTGATCAAAGTTTGGTGCTCATCTTCGGTTTCCTCCTCATTAGTTGCTTCCTTAATAGCTTGGATTTCTTCCACTTCCTTAATAGTGAGAGTTCTCTAGTTGGGACAATCCATTTGGAAGTGTCCATAACCATGGTATTTGAAACACTTTTACCCTCCAATTTCTTTGGTAGTTCACTAGCAATTCCTTTACCCTTTTCAAGGGCTTTGACGAGTACAGGGGTAGTGTTAGCTTTGTTGTGGGATGAGTAACCCTTAGGGGTACTTTAAGGACGAATAGAGGAGGTGGTTTGAAAGAGTTTTTGACCGTTAAGTTGTTTCTCAACTTTGATGGCTATGTGGCACACACCATCGAAGAATAGTAAGGTTGTAGATCCACCTTGTTGGCAATGCTAGGAGATAACCCCTTGATAAACCTAGTAATCTTGAGTTCGGATTCTTCATCTAAGTCTACCCTCATTTGGAGTTGTTCAAACTCCCCAATGTACTTTTCTACCTTTAGATCGTCTTAGTTAATAGATGTGATCTTGAGGCAGATTTTTTGTTTGTAAGAAGAGGGTAGAAATCTCTTGTCTATATGCTTTTTGAGCTTAGACTAAGCTTTGATTTTGGATTTGGCTTCTCTAGCCCTACTCTTTTTCAAGTGCTCATATTATAGTGAATCATACGCCTTCAATTTAAGAATAGCCAACTTGAAGAAATTTTCATCATCATATTCTCTGAGTTCAAAGATCCTTTCAAGGTCTTGAATCCAATCAAGATAGTTCTCCGGGTTAAGATTGCCATCAAATTTTGGAGCCTCAACTCTAAGGTCATCCCTTACATGCCTTCTTCTTCTAGTCTTTCCTTCTTTTTCATCAACGTCTTCATGAAAGTAAGAGTATTCAATGTTAATGGAGCAAACATCATAGCCATGTCGGTAAGGGTTTCGTGGTGTGGATTCCCTTACCTCTTAAGTGAGCTTTCTTACTTTTTCTTGAAGTTCAGCAAGGGCCCTACCTATCTTATGGGCTTTATCTAGAGGAATTTTCTTGGAGTGAGAAGCATCTCCCTCATTAGCCATGGTTGGAAGGGTTTGAAGGTGAAAACAAGGGAAAACGAACGAAAACAGGGGAAGCAAAGGTGTGCCAAAGGGCGCACGGACAAAAAAACAGTGAAAAGAGGGTGGCACGATCATGGTCAAAGGCATGGGCCATCTTGCCAAATCTCAAGGAGAATAATAGGAGTGCAGGAAAGGTGGCACGGTCATGCCGAGCAGCATGGGTTGCATATGCCAAATCTCTACCTAAGTATTTTTTATGGGCTTTTTGTAAAGACTTTTTGTGGAGTCAGTGATGTGTTTAGGTTAGGGATACTGTTTAGGCTATAATTAGGGTTCTTTATGGACTTATGAGGGGTGATAAAGGTAGGTAAATGAAAGAAAATTTTGAGGAGTCAAAGTGTGGATTTTTTGGGTGAAATTGAAGAAGCAGAGAGGTGTTTGAATCAATAGAGGTTTTGATTTAATAACCACCCAAAAGAAGCTTTAACTCCGATGCCAACTTGATAAGGGTTGAAATCCTCAAGCTCCAAAGATCATAGACAACAACGGATTATAGTCACTACAAAGGATGCTTCTTTTGGATTTAATCTCAAATAATCAATAAGATTGTGAGTTTTGACCTAAGCTAAGACTCAAACGATAAATAAAATCCATTCCCAGCAAGTTCATATCTTAAAGGCTCATAGCCACCAAAGAAGAACTCTAAAGGAAAGACTTAAACTTTTCATCAAATTCCTCTTCTAAAGGCTCTTAGCGACTAAGGAAGAATTCTATAGGAAATACTCTACTTACCACTCTTAATCAAAGAGATAAAGATAAAGAGATTTTAATGAGAGAAAATGCAATAAGGGGGAAATCAGCTGTTATAATAGTGGGACAAGTATACCCATAGGAGAATTAGAAATTGTTTAGGAAAATAAACTAAATTGCTAAGATAATTACAACCAAGGTGAGTTATATTTTTCAAGATTCATCTTCCATCTTTTAGAAAGCCTTTGGAGGGCTATACTCCACCAATTGAGGACCCACCACTTGCAAATCTTCCTTGGTATGTGTGGAATTACCCATGCTAATTAATCTCAAAGATAACAGCTATACCTTCCTCAACTAAGGCTAAATTCCAGATTGTTCCAAAACTAGAATTTTGTGCACACTCTACATATTTGGGTTATTTCTCCCAATATTGAAATCAAATGCGTAATTTTAGCTTATGGAGCTAAAATGGCATCTTAGGGAATCATCATAACTTGGGCTTTCTTAATTTGGGCTTCGTTAAGTAGGATATTAACTTGACCCAAATTCAGCAAGTTTTCTAACAAAAACTTGCAATATATGAGTTGCGATTTTTATCACTTTAGGGAATCAAACACATCCTAACCTGAAATCTAATTTCATCATCCCAAATAAGCTTCCCAAAGAAGCATAGATTTACTGAATTGGACTTTATTTGGGTGGTGAGAAGCCAAGCTGAAATCAAGTAAAACGCTAAGGTGATGACCATCCTATCCTGGGAAAGTCAGTTTGGACTTTGTAGTAGAAGAGGGTGAGCCATGAGCGATCATGGGGCTTGGTATGCATTAATATACATAAACAAAATTTGATCCATAAAGTAGCACTTGATGAAATCTAAATAAGACTGCAACCACAAAACAACCGACTACAATAGGAAAAAGAACAAGTGAGAACCAAGTACATTTCAGCGCTAACCTCATCTATCTCTAATGCAACAATAGAACAAAGTCAACTGGTCCAAATTTGGACACTAATGTATGCCATATTTTTTTCCAACATGAAATGAAGAAGGCAAGCTACTTATGTTTACTCTATTACCAATAAAGATGTTGACAGAGTAGATGGCTTTGATATAGTATCTGAAGTAATATCAGATTTCTATCATCATTTGTTAGCGAAAATAAATTATGGAATATAGGAAGTTTGCACAAAAATCAATGAAGAAGGCCATATGCTAGCAATTGAGCAACAAATTAACCTTTGCAGACCACTTACAGATCAAGAGATTGAATAAGTGATTTTTTTTTTTCTATTCCTAGTAGCGAATCACTGGGTCCAAATGATTTTAAAAGGAGTTTTGATAAAGGAGCATGAATAGTATTGGTCCTTATACATATAAAGTTGTGCATGAGTTTTTTAAGACAAGCAAAATGGCTAAGGCCCTTAGTGCTACAAACCTTGTCATTTTGCCTAAAGTTTCAAACTTATAGGTTCTTTGGATTTTAGAACAATCTTGTGTTATAATGTGGTATACAAGTGTATTGCAAAGATATGTAATAGGATGAAAGAGGCACTCTGTTGGCTTGTTAATGCTAGTCAAGATGCATTTGTACATGCCAAAGAATTAGTGCATAATGTCTTACTTTGCCCAGAAACAGCAAGAAGGTATCATAGAAGGCATGCATCTCCAAGGTGCTTAATGAAAATAGACCTAAAGAAGGCTTATGATTCCATCTATTAGAAAAGTGCACATGAAAAGTTCATTGGCCTCAAATTTCCAACTCAGTTCACATCATAAGTAATGTAATGCATAAAAACTATGTCATTCACTATTAGTATGAATAGGGATAGGTTTGGCTATTTTTAAGGAGGTAGGGGGCTTAGACAAGGGGATCCCTTTTCTTCCCTCCTTTTTGTTTTGGTGTCACTCTCACATTTCACAACAAATCATACCTTTAGATACCACCCCAAATGCAAGAAAAATAGGCTAGTGTATATTATCTTTGCTGATGATTTGATGTTGCTTTACACTGCAAATTCAAAATCAGTTGAGATGTCATGGTTACATGCACACATTTTTCAGAGGCGACAGGTTTGGCTAGTAATCAACACAAATCACAAGTGGTGATAGGAAGGGCGTTTGACAAGTTGAGACAAAACATACTATAGCAAACTGGGTTTTCAGAAGGTTCCTTATGCTTTAGATATCTGGGTGTCCCAATGACTTTAGGGAAGCTTTGCAAAATGGAATGCAAAGTTCTAGTGGATAAAATCACTTATAGGATCAATACATCGTCAAGTAAGTATATAACATATGCTGATAGGGTTATATTGATCAATTCAGTGCTGCTTGGCCTTTTATAGTTTTTGAGCATCCATTTTTATGCTACAAGAGGCTGTAATTAGACAAGTCAATGACATCTGCAGGAATTTCCTTTGGGGAGCAGAAAGTATATATAAGAGATCACCATACATTTCACAGGAGAAGACATGTATGCTTAAAAACTATAGAGGTTTAGGGATTAAGAACTTACATATTTGGAATGAAGCATACATAGCTAAGCTGGCAGGATTATACCCTAAAATATAATGTATGCTGATATTTTAGGAAGCTATGTAGAGTGCAAGAGGTTTTCAAATAGAGGAGTGATCCAGCTAGGAAATGGCAATGACAACATAGCATGTTTGGTGATTACACAGTGTCTACTGATTATAAATGGGTTCTTAAGGGAAGGCAGAAAGTGAACTAGCATAGGTTTGTCTAGATCAAGATGACTACTCCCAAACATACTTTTCCTACATGGCTAATAATGGCCGACAAACTTCCGGTGAAGGTTAGAATTCAGGTGAATAGTACCCTATGCACTTTGTAATGACACACTTAATCACCTATTATTTGTTTGTGATTATGCTGCCAAGATTAGAAGAAGCATTGTTAGATGCTTGGAGATGTGTTTTACTATTGACAGTCCAAATAATTGGGTAAGGAAACTGCAGAATCTCAAGAGAAGCAAAGCTAAGAAAGAATTAGTATATGCTGGTGAGGCTGCTGTGTTATATGCCATTTGGACTGCAAGGAATGACTTGGCATTCAAAAAATAGAAAATGGATTGGCAGTCTGCTGTGAAGAGCACAAAAGAGGAAGTTACTTATAGAATCTTACATTTATGAAGCAAGTCCTATAAATATGTATAATG
>NCQT01088760.1:0-11640 GCA_002740465.1 Stenocereus thurberi | reverse complement strand
ATATATATATATGTATGTATATGTATATGTATATGCACATGTATGTGTGTGTGTATATATATATATGTATATATACATACACATATACATGTACACACACGCACATTCATACATATGAGTGCTAGCCATTTACTTTTAAAATTTACGAAAACATCAATAATTTTTCAAATATAAAACCTATTGACAATATTTTATACGACTTTTAAAATTTACAACAACTTGTTTTTAATGTACGTCTCACTGTTGCAGAATTTATGGAGATTCAATTGTAAGCGACCATACCTTTACAATTATTATTACCTACAACAAGGTTGATTGTAATATACTTAACAAAAGATTTGAGGGAATATTTTAGAGTTGAAAATCTTTTAATACAAAAGGGAATATTTTTTAAATCTAATTATTATCATATACACAACTAACATATATGGAAATGTTTTTCTAAACCCCTCATCTTTTTTGCTAATTATTTGACCACCTTAACATTAATTTTTTTTTAAAAAGGAAATTCATGTGAGGGCTATTACTGAAGTAATGGATTGACAATTTTGCCCTTAGTTTGGTGTAAAATGTGCGAGTGTTTCATGAAACTCTCTCTGCTTCTTCTAACATTCATAGTAGTAGAGCCTCATGAAAACCCTTTGTCATCTTCCTGGTGAGAGAATGTAGTGAGAAAATCCCTAGAATTGAAGAAATGAATGAATGTTGTGCTTTAAGAACAGTGGAGAAGAAGATCGGTTAAAGATCGAAGCTTTGGTCCATCAGAGAACTCAAGAATAGGAGAATGGTTGCTCGCACGGAGTAAATAGGTAAAAATCTTATCTTTGAACTCGAATGGTTTGTGTTCAAGCAAAATTTTTGACAAAAAGTTGTGACTTTTTAAGGTTTGGTAAAGTATCAGCGTTATGGTGTTTCAGGAATTGAAACATGAATGCCTCTGTTTTTCAATGTATGTGATGAAAATCTATATATAAAAGAAATGCTGTCAATATTTTACTCTCCTTAATTTTAGGAAGTCAATTTCATCACCACCGTTCTCATAATATATTACATCCATCTATGTAGTTGAAAGAATTATGCTTTTTTCTAATTTTTAAAGTTTGATAATTAAGTTATTTAACATTCCCTTCCCTCCATCCCAGGCTTTCTACAGATAATTGCTTCTCTATTTCTCTCTTCTAGTAATTTTCCACAGTCCAATAATTCACGGTTCTCTTTATCTAAAATTAGTTGCAGCATTCTTCCACATTTATATAAGTTCCCACCCTCTCATATCCTCAAGACGCAAAGCAATTTGTTCTATATTTATTAATGAGGACAAAATGATTAGGTTGTTTTAATTTATTTATTAAAAAAAAGTTTCTTGGTTATATCTCTTTTTTGCATTTCTGGTGGGTTTATTTTTGGGGGGTTGTGAAAAGGGAACACTAAAAATTTCCATAATCATCCTCGTAAACTCCTCTCCACAGTGACCACTTACTATTATCAAGTTTGAAACAATGATGTTATTGCTCACAGAATTTAAGTTTCGCGAGCTAAACCAATTAAAATGGATTTTGTGAATAGTATTGGTAATTTTTTATTATTTGATTTGGAATTCTTACAAATTAGTAGCTTCTAAATTTAGTAATAATCAGTATCCATGGGCTAATATCTTTGCGGGTTTTTTTTAATAGAGGTTAATATCTTTGTGAGTTCTTCAATATTTCATAATCTAACTCAGTATATAAAAATTTGTGTTATTATATGCTTTTTGAGTTTATTCTAACTATCTGATGTTCAGATCTCTGAATAGGGCTTTATTTCCTAAATTCAGTTTTGATTGACACCTTTATTTTTTAAACTTAATTATGGCATCAAATCATGCACTATGAATCTTCCTTACCTCAAAATTAGGGGTGACAATAGATCAGATTCCAATTGAGTAAACCATCATCTGCATCCATCACCCGCTTTCACCCACTTCATCCAATCCATCCATCATCCATGAAAATTTAATAAAATCCATCCATCCACCATCCCTGGGTAAAACGGTGGATTGGGTGAAAATGGGTGATGAAAGATTATGTGCACTATGTTAACAAATTTAAAAGAAAAAAAAGAAGTTCCGCCTTTGATCAGTTTAGAATCAGGTTAGGTTACCTACAATTCACCCCTTTGGGTGGAACCCTTCTCTGGACCCTGTATTAATGCGGGCAACCTATGCACCAGGCTGCCCTTTTTTTAAATAAGTAAATATCATATTTATCACAATCATTTGGCGAAAACCACAAAATTAACAATATCATCATCCAAAAAATGGGTAAAATTTAAAGGACAAAAATAAAAAGTAACCCAATCGCAAATAGGGAATACACAATGGATGATTAGCGCGTGATGAATTGAGTGGCGGATCCGGTGAAGCATCACTCGGATCTAATCCAATCCAATCTGTCAAAGTATCATCCAACCATCATCCATATATTTCAAGTTTCACTAGCTTTTTCGGGTTGGGTGAAATGGATATCCATTGGGTGTTAGTAAACTTGCCACCCTTACCCAAAATTGTGCAAGTTAGTGTAGCTGGACCTTTTTTTTGGAGGGGGGGAGAGGGACTTGGATTGATGTAATTGATGAATAATTACATAACTTTCTACATGTTCACAAATGTCAAATGTTTATTATGAGGTCTAATTAGCTCAGTATGATAACAAATCTATCCATGGTTTTAACTTTTCATATGTTTTTGTTACATATTTTACAAATGTAATCTACAATAACTTTTCGTACATAAAACTTGGTCAACACTAATTTGCTTTACTAAGCTTCATAACGATCTCTTTAAACCATACTTCTTTTCTTTTCTTTTTTCCTAAATGCTAAAATGCATATATATGGTATAAATTATGTATCTTTTTTTTCCTCTTCATTCATCTCCTGGATAAATAGGATCAACAAGAATTTTCTTAAATACTAGCAATTAGGGGTCAAGCAAAAATTTGGTTTGCTGATTGAAACTTTAGAGCTTGATGTGTTTCAGGCTCAAATAGGTAGAGGTGGTTATTGCCAATATGGCAATATTGATGGTTTATTTTACAGAAAAAAATTTTTTTATATACACACACACACAGATACACACATCAATAATAATGAAATGTTACTTTTAAAATATCAATTTTATTATTTAAAAATTCAAATCTGATGCAACACTCAGATGTATACTCAAAAAACATGTATGCTTAGAACTTCTTTTATAAAAAAATGCCTCAATGAAAAAAAAAAATATAGGAATGATAATGTTTTCACTATTTAACTCAATTCTTTTAAGCTGACTAAAATCTTCACTATTTTTTTTATACCAACCTATCGACGTCGACCAACAGTTATTCAAGATACTTTCAAAGTATCATTTGCTTATTCAAAACTTAATCCCAGGGCAACGCGCGGGTCTTAGCTAGTTAGGACTATTTGCATGTCAATTTTGTTGTCTTTACTTCTGTGGGTTGCAATTGTAAAACAAAATGTAATTATTGTCTTATTTTTTTAGCTGCAATTATATTAGAATCCAATCAAAAGTGGTTTTTTTTTTTTTTTTTGGCGTTCTTGTTTTATGTATATGCCCTAATTTGGTAGATGGACAATCAGTTTCAAGTTGTGTTTAAATATAGACAATGGAGGTATGTTGGTTATTGGAGGGACAGAGAAGATTATGGGTTGATTGAGCTTGTGAGAGATTCTAAAGAGTTCTTTGAGAAAGGACAGATAGGTGAGAGTTGTCCTAGATATTTTGCAACATACTCACACCCTCTAAATAAGCAAAATAGAGGACGCCACTGAATTAAGATAAAAGCAATGGCGGACTTGTGTGTTGAGTGAAAGATTTTTGCGAAGAATCAAGTTCCCTTTTTCATTATAGAGAAAGAGAACTAAACTATCTTAGGGGCTACTGTTGAAAAGCTAGCAGGGAATAGCCATGTTGAGGACAATGTGGACAATGGTAGAAAAGATGCTCAGTCGACCCAAGAATATCCACCAGTAGATGATGATGACTTGTGGGATGAGATGATTTCTTCAATTGATGAAGGAGCACTCATGTTTCAATGTTCCCCATAACCTTCACCTCCTTTGCCCAATGGCATCCCTACAAAACCGTTATGGAGAGTTTGAACAATTTCGTCAATATGGCAAGAGACAAACTCATTTATAATTTGCTTGAAGAAATAAGGGATAAGCTCGCTAAACGTTTTGTCATAGGAAGAACGAAGCAGATAAGTGAAAAGATAAAATTTCTCCATATATAACGGTACAATTAGCAACTTTTCAAAAGGATTGTTGGGGCTTTTCTCTCCAAACTTATGGAGATGGGATATTTGAGGGTAGAATTAGGTTTATTTTTAACCTACAAGACATAACATTATCACAGGGATACCATGCAAACATGGGCTTAGGGCTTTGATGTTTACGAATAAAAACCTAGATGATTGGGTGCATGACACTTTCGCCACTGACAAGTCTATTGATTTGTTATTAAAGTACTACATGAAGTTATACATATACAAATGTAATAAAACACAAGATTAAGATATTTCCATCAATTAACTTTCAAAAGTACTC
Organism: Stenocereus thurberi; assembly: GCA_002740465.1. NCBI lineage: Eukaryota > Viridiplantae > Streptophyta > Magnoliopsida > Caryophyllales > Cactaceae > Stenocereus > Stenocereus thurberi. The sequence goes on along the minus strand of NCQT01088760.1, from coordinate 7,047 downwards.
AACACTAGAAGTTTTTCGTTTGTTGCTATTGTAACTTTCATGAATACTAAACATTACTCAGAAATTTGGAGATACTGATGTCAAATTTTGTTAGATCCTATTTAGGATAGCAGGTAAAAAAAAAAAAAAAGTTAGAGACAACATAAGCCAATAACATTAGCTTCAACTTTGGTTGATCAGAAATTAATAAGCCAAATTATAGCGTTAGTGGTTCTTATATAACAAAGCAAAATAATAACTGTTTTACTACAAGACACTTCTTAAGTGTCTTGTTTAGACTTTAAATTCATGTTATCATGTATTAATTTTTTTTGATGAAATATCATGTATTAAATTAAAAAAATTGGTAGATTGAATAGTGAAAGGATGTTCACTTATAAATTGTGAATACGCATCTTTTTATTTATTTTTTGACAATTAAAAAAATTACAGGTATGATATACCTTCAAAAATACGGTTGGTCCAACTAAAGTATTATTTTGTATTAGTCAGCATGCACGACAAATATTAGAGCTTTACCATTCATAATTAATTCCAATAATTGAAAAATTGGTGATATTAAAACATTTAACATGTTACTTTTGATCACAATAAAACTTCAAAGATTTGTCTTACTACAACCATATAGCATCACCCACAAACAAATACCCTTCTTCACATTTTACTCTCGTTAGCTAAGAACTCCAAACATGACTACATGTTTTAACGGCCATTATTTGGGGCATCAAAATGAGAACCACCACGGCACCACTAGGCAAGAGCTTACTAATCAACCCAACCGTCCCCCCTCCCCCTCAAAAAAAATCCATTTATAGCTCATTGGGAATAAAGTATACCTTCTAGATTATTTGTACAAACAGTTTTATCTTAGTTCGTCTATGATTCATTGGAAGCAAAGCACTAGAATTATGTAAAGTTAATAAAATGCTTCTATTTATGTTGATAAGAAGGCTAAAACTTAGGACCTACTATATGTAACTATACAAACCATTGTTTATCCCAAATAAATGACCTATAATATAACCAATAAACTTTTTCAATAAAGCATACACCACATAGAAAATACCAACAATCAGTTCAAACATCTCCATTTCACCAGTTATAACACCTTAGGATTAATAATAAACGATAATCTAGCACAAACATCTATCACAACTATAAAGGATGTTCATTTTTGACGATGAATTAAAAAAATCTATTCTCCCTAGTCCCAATCCTTTATTGAAACCAAGGGACATGAGACAAATGGGATTCATAGGACTTTTGAGGTGCTTAAATATCTGTTCCATCTTCGAGCATCGAAACATTAGATTCTGCATCATGCATGACAATAGATAAGCGTCACTCAATAAACAAGAACTTAATAGTTCAGTATTACTTACTGACAAGTTAAAAATCTATTGTGCATTGCTTAAATAAGAACTTAGTAAACAAAAAAAGGAACTTATTATGTATACACTAATCGAAACATCTTGCATGCTTCAAAGTTAAGAAACCCTTATAATCTTCAATGCAAAGATGTAAAGCAACCAAATTTATTCCATCATCAACAATAAATAACATTGGCGATATAATTGATCAATGATGTTGATATAATGGAACATGTAAAATGCATACTAAAAGTGTATACACTTTATCAGATACAATGTCCTCGACAACTGTCAGCTAAAAAGTTTGCAAAAGTGTTGTACAAACAATCTTAGATTTGTAAAAATACACTTATAATATTAATTCGTACTTATAGTATTAATTGATTAATGATGTTGAAATAATTCGTACTTAAAAATATCTCAAACAAGCACATCACAACTATGAGAACAACATCAATTACATCAACGTAAAAAGGACAAGAAATTTACTATTGTGTACATGTAAGAATACCTGAAGTGATGGTATGAGTCCTTTCTAGCTCAATAATTAATTTCCCATCCGCAGATCTCCTGTAGAATTTTACTTTAAAACAAGCTTACCGTTAATCTTTAGCAATGCAGCCAAAACCAATTACAAAGAAATCGGAATTTCCTTGCTCTAAATGTGAGGCAAATGAACTAACTTTTAAACAAGCATATCAAACATGATACATTATCCAGGTTTATAGAATGCTTTGAAATTAAAATGATAGTTTGAGAAACATGCATGTTCCTTACTTTTATCACCAGCATTCCATTGCATTGTCTCAACACATTTTCTAGTGCCATAGAACACATACTTGCGACTTCTCTTGTTAAGCCACCAACGCAATACAAATTCCCATGATTGACCTCCCATATCTTCAACTACAAGAGGCATGCTTTGTAACCCATCAACTTGAGGTAAAAATTTCTACAACAGTACGTCAGGACTCAAACTTAGATTATGTATCAGTAATCATTGTTTCTATATTTAATAATAGTCAGCCCGAATAAAATCAGGCTATGAATTAAATTACTCACCTGTGCAAATTGTCTTGGCACCAAAAGACGCCCCAACTTGGTATCACAATCACTACGAGCCAATTTTTTCTCAAATAGGAGAACGAGATTGGATTTTTCCCTAACTATAGTAAAGGAATTCATATTCCCATAATTCATTGGCAAACTGATAGATTTTACATGATAACAATTAATTGTTCAAATCTAACGATCCAGTGAAAAATAAAAGCGCACTTCATTTTAATGGTAAGAAATCAAACAAAACTTGAAAACATGGATACGGTTTAGATATGTCCAAGCTCCCTTCAGTAGTCACTTCATGTGAATTCTCAACATCATTATAGGATTCAGATATGCTCAACCTCTCCTCGGTAGTCATTTCATGTGAATTCTTAACATCGCCATTCAAGGAATGTAATCTTTCCTCCTCTTCTAAAAGTTCTTTACCTATTAAAGGAAGATATAGTACAATCCACAGCCAACATATTATGGATAATGTTCTTCAAGGTGCAAGAAAGGCAAAAAAAAAAAAAAGAAAAAGAAACTGCGAGATCTTAGGCTCCGTTTGAACCTTGAAAATTTTGATGGAAAGAAATTTTTTTGAGAAAGTTACTTTTTTGCTTGTGTTTGGTTTAGAGAAAATCACAAGCAACAACAACATAGAGGAAAGGTGATAAAATTTTTCTCATAAAATTTTGAGAAAAGTTTGAGAAAAATTACCAACCTCCTCCAACCTCATACTACTTAAATGATATTAATATGATTCAAGTAATTCATCAACATTCAAATTTTTCATCCAAAATCTTGTATTTTTTCCTCAATCCAAACAAGAGAAAAAAACTCACTTTCTTCTTACTTTTTTTTCCTTCATATTTTTTTCCTTGAACTTTTCTTTTCACTAAATTTTCTAAGGACCAAACGGAGCCTTAATGTCTAAAATAAAGGTAAGAAACACTTCCAATTTGTAAGATGAATATATCATATTCATATATATAACAACATGTTTGAATGTTCCTTTTAAAAAGAAAAGAGAATACTTTCAACGTTGATTTAGGAGCATACTAACCCGTTAACATGTCAGTAAAATTACCATAGCTCTCCAATTGAAAGCAATCCTTGGATTTTGACACAGCACTGACCTGTTTTGCCAAAGAAGTGAAATGCAAAACTTCAAATCAATATTACTGATTATACTCTTTGCAAAAGTACCAGGAAAGCAATTGCCGAACACATTTCAATGACCGTAATACACGCACACTAGAAGAGATAAATTATACAAGATTTGAAAGACAAAAAGGAATGGAAGCTACATAACAATAATGCTTTACCATCATGCGAGAAGCCCAGTTCACATGTTCATTAGAACGCGAGATTAGACAAGTAAAAGTGAACATTTTAAATAGGCAGTTATTTAAATTTATCTTTAAATTTAGATTTTAAAATGTAAAAATAATGTAACTACTGAGATGAAATATACATATTCTACCTATGGTTGAAAAGTTCTATTGCATGAGATTTTAGAGTAGAAGGGAAGATGGATGGTGACAAACTGAGATCGAATACAAACTTGGTTCTGATACTATGTTAAATTTTTATATCAACTGGGTTTAAACAAATGGGTCACGTATATAAGCTCAAATGATATTCCAACCCAAGAATAGGTTTATACTCTAACATGCCCCCTCACAGGAATGCCCTTTGGGCTTAAAGCGTGGACGCCGTAAAAGCTGCCCCTACCTTACACAATAAATCAATATAGGAACTGTTAAGATTCGAACTCGAGACTTCTTGCTCAAAAAAGCTTTGATACCATGTTAGATTTTTTTTAAAAAAAAAAATATCAATTGTGCCATAAACAAACGAGCCATATATAAACTCAAATGAGGTGTCAATCCAAAATCAATTCGCAATGGGTAAAGTAACATACTCACAAACTTATATATGCGCTCAAACCCTTTAGTTTTATCAATATAAGGCAACACCTACTTTCATATTCTTACCTACTTTCATATTCTTTTATTTTATTAATGTGAGACAACACTCACTTTAATACTCCAACAACACCCATTTGTGATGTTTTGTTGTTGAGGAGAATAGCTTATTTCATAAATTGATGCAAATTAAAGTTCGATAAAATAAAACACAATATGGAATAAAGATATCATCGTTGTGTTCTAAAAATATAAAAAAATAAATAAAACAAAAAGTTTAGAATGCAAAATTAACATGGAACTATTTCTTGTGGCCTTATTTAAGGAGTAAAAAGGCTTCAAGGGTATAATATAATTATTAACTATAACTTTTTATATTATTTTTTAAGGAGAAGCACTTTTTTCTTTTTCCCCCTTCTATCAAGCACTATGGGATATGGCTTTGGAAATAGAGACATGCGAAGCCAAAAGAAACCTTTTTTCAATCTGCAAAGTTCCAAAACTATGTTCTAATTTGAGACCATTGATTGACATCATTATTCATTAATGCATAATGTGACGACTCTAAAACCAAAATTAAAGAGATAAAGATATGTCGAAGAAGAATTATACTAAGAGCATAATCAGTGGTGAGCCAAAATTTTGGCTCATCAGTGGGGACCTACCACTGTCACATCAACATTTTCTCCAACTTTTTACCTCACAATCCTCACTCTCTCCAATGGAAGACTCACCACTTTGGCTCACTAAATAAAATAATATCCATAGGCCCACTCTACAACACACAACTTTATTTTTAGAATAAAAAAAGAAAAACTAATTAAAAACATTAAAAAAACAAAAAAAAAACCCTAGGAGCCTCATGTATGCGAGCCACCTTGTGAGGCACGGGCCACGAGGCTTCCAGTGGAGCTAAATGCTTGTCTTACTCTCATTTCTCTCTCTTCCTTTTCCCTCGCAAGTAGACCGCTGGGAATGCTCTAGCGCAAGTTTTTTCTATGGTGGGACTGAATATCAGACACGTAGATTGATATATTTGTATATTTTGAAATAAAAGAAATCAAACAACAAAGATAGAAGATTGCTTAAACAATATATTCCAAGAAGGTAAAATCCAATCTCCAATAAGGTTAAAATGTCTTTTCAAAGGCAAATATTACAATATAATGAATGCTTCTACTTTCCTTTCATGCTTTATTAATATCAATGCAAAAATGTGATAAAAATGACAATAAAGATGAATGTTGGAAAGTTGTTGACCCCATCCTTATGTAATGTAAGGTTTTGATGATAACAAACACAAATGGAATATACACTTGAGTGTGTTGATCGAACATGTTCCAAATAATGTTTGGAAAACTTTGAAATTGCTTGATTAACCATGGTCGAGAACAGGTCTTAAGAACAGTTCCTCGGAACAGCTGAATGGCAAAGAAGTCAAAGCGCATCAAAGACATGGAGTACTTCAGGAACAGCTCAGGAAACAATTTTGAGTAACATCATAGCATTGGAGTGACAAAGTCAAAATCTTATAGATGCTGTCCGGGTGATTCAACAAGAGTCTTGGTTTGTTATACGTTTTATTTTCTTAGATTCTTGTTAATATGCCACTTGGAAGATCTTGATTTAACATTTACTTTGAATGGTTTCTAAGAACACTGTCTCAGATCAGTTCTGAGATCAGGGTGCAGACTGTTTTCAAGCCAAAATGATTTTTTCCACAGTTTTTCCTAAAATCTTGGGCTGACAATTTTTGAAGTTATTTAAGAAATATTTTCTGTTATCATTAACCCAGGATAAGATATTTTTGGCTTTGAAATATATTGTGGAGATTTTTAGTTTAGCTTTTAGGGGGAATCTTTTACTAAATAAACCAAACTTCTATTTTTAGAATATGGTTAAGAAGATGAGAAAATCTTGGGATTTGGGTACTGAAATATTCGTGGCTTTTCATAATTTTTGCTGCACAATTTGATTATGGAAGGTTTGCTACATCCTTGCGGCTCAAGCCCACAAAGATCTTGTCCTTATGGCTCAAGCACACAAAGATCTTGTTACCCTCTCCTATTTAAGGAACTCTTCCACCTCTACATTAAACACGGTTTTTCACACAAATTTTTAAAGGATTTCTTACATGGTTTTTCAAGGGGTTTAAATTGCGAATCATATTTTCAGAAAAACCATCAAAGTGTGTGTGAAAATTGAGTCATCTTCCTTGGCGTACTGGGAGTATAATTGTACCTTACATCCGCTTATTTAGAAGCATAAAAGTGAAGTGTATTTTCATTCTCTTCTTTCATTAAAGTGAGAGTTGAGTGTGTCCAAGCCTTGGGAGGCTTTGGACGTGTGTAATTCGTCTTGGAAAGACAATTACGTGAGTGTGTCCAAGTCTGGGAGACTAGGACGTGGTGTGTAACTAGTCTAAGGGTAGACAGTTACGTGTGTTACACGTTGTAATAAGGTGTGTTATTATTGTAATGTGTTTAGCCCGTTTAGTGAAGTGTGTAAATCCTACAGGAGGTAGGTCGTGGTTTTTTCACCTCAGTTGGGCTAGAGGTGTTTCTACGTAAAAATCCCGTGTCCATTATTTTTTGTGTTTATTTCCACTGAGTTTTCGCTTCTGGACGCATCAGGAACAGTCTGTGCAAACAGGGTCTAAGCATGTTCCCCAAAAATTGCGAAAATTTGACAACACAATTCACCCC
>NCQT01088749.1:20730-31131 GCA_002740465.1 Stenocereus thurberi | reverse complement strand
TGGCAGAGGAGTGTAGTTATATTCATCAAATTTTGATTAATGTTCATCCCAAATACATCAATAACAAGAGATGATTTTGTTTATTTTTTGAAAATCAAAGGACAACATTCGTATACACCATGACATGCATAAACATTCATCAGATTGTTATGAATATTCATCACAATATTGTGATTGTTGTATGAGTGCACTCAAATTCATCACAAATTCATAAGTATTCATCACAAAATTCATCACCAATAGGGGTCACGTTACTTTTTCCCAAAATCATATTGTGGCATTCACATATTCCCTAGCATGCATAAATATTCATCAAATTGTCATGAATACTCATCATATTATTATAAATGGAAGAGAAGAGCAGTCAAATTCATCATATATTCATAAATATTCATTATAAAATACATCACCAAGAGGACATGATTTCCCTTTTTTCTAAAAAAAAAAATTAGAGAACGACATTCACATACGCCATGGCATACATAAATATTCATCAAAACTCTTATGGATATTCATTGCAATATTATGACTGCTAGAGGAGTGCAGTAAAATTCATCACATTTTCATAAATATTCATCCCCAAAAAAAAATCATTAAGAGGACATGAGTTTCATTTCTTTTTAAAATCGGAGGAAGACATTCACATACCATATAGCACATACAACATTCAACAAATTGGTACGAATATTTATCACAATATCAAGACTGGTAGAGGAGTATCATCATATTTATCACATATTCATAAATATTCATCACAAAATACATCACTAAGTGGAGCATGATTTTTTTTTTTTCAAAATCAAAGAAGGGCATTCACATATACCATAGCATGTAAAAACACACATCAAACTATTACGAATATTCGTCATGACATTATGATTGGCTGAGGAGTATAGTAAAATTCATCACGCATTTATAAATATTCATCATAAATACATCACTAATAATACATGATTTTTTTAATTATCATAGGAGGACATTCATATACATCACAATAAAGATAAACATTCATAGGAGTGTTATGACTACTCATCACATTATTATGACTGGCAGAGGAGTCCAGTTAAATTTCTCACATATTCATAAGTACTCATCATGAAAAATATTATTAAAACAAAAATAATTTTCATTTTTCTCGAAATAAGAAAAGGACATTCAATTCACAGATGCCGGATTCAAGAAGATATTGATTTTGATGGTGATAAACCAATTGAGAACAATGACATTCATATACACTATAAATAATTATGTGATATGTGTTGTGCCTATATGTTATTGAACTTGTTCTTATTAAAGACACTGTAGAATTGTAGGAGTCTCTGGGTGATCTTACATCAGCTTTACATTGTGCTTTGAGTAATATGACCCTAGTCATAGTCTATCGACGTCCCTGACATTGACCTTCTTAATATGGCTTAGATATGCACATGTTTATGAGTTGCTTAATTGACCAAGTGATGAAGGAATTATTTAAGTGTTTCATCTTATATAAAAGTTACTCCTAAATCGTATTTTTTGAGTGATAGCATTGAAATAGGATTATGTGTTATGATTCCCATAGATAGTCTTAATTGATTTGTGAGCTTATTTATATCACAACCCTAACATGCAAGTCATTGAACTTATCAATGTGATTAATGTCCTTGTGATTACAAGATTTATCTTGATACACGTACTGACGTACTTGTTGAGTTGGAAATGAATAAAAAAAAGCAGACACTCAAGAGCAATCACTATCTTACATAGAAGTTGTCGATATTAGAGTTGCAAAAGAAATGAATACTGGTAGTTTGATTGGAAATCATATGGGTAGAAAATATTTAGTATATTTTATAAATATTTTTCATGGTGCTTTTATGTTCCTGATGATTTTTATTTTCATTTCAAAAATTTTCTCATTGGACTGCGGGTCTTATCAAGTGTTTGACATCTATGTGCGAAGAATACAATGATGTTTTTGATATTGATTTTAAGGAGTTTCCTGCTAGTTCTTTTGTGAGGAAAATTCTTAGCACAATTACTTATGATATAAATCAGCTATCTAAAAGTTAGATTTCCAACCGTCGACATGATAGTTTGGTCTTGTCTCAGCATAATAAAGCATTATGTTTGTCTCCAATATTTAGCAAGATGATTCTTGGTTCTAGAAACGTGGTGTTTTGGAAGCATTTGATCGGTTAGAACGGGATTACATCAATAAAAAGAACGATACAGTTGTTACTCATATAGTAGTTAATTTTCCATGTGAACATTGGATCTCAAACTCTAGGAATTATTTTCAATGTGACAAGTTTAATACATCTAATAATGGTATGGAGTAGGAACACAATTCCATTGACAAGTCTGTGCCATCATCTAAGTTTATTTTGATCCCAGAAAGGCTAAATCGTGTGTACGGGATATAGTAAGAGACATTAAGCTGAGTCATAGTGAAGAAGATGAATAGCATACTCAGTTAGTTTTAAGATGTAGGTCAAATTCTTCTAATTTTATCACACTAGTTATTTAGCTTTGTGATTTTAGGAAAGAAAAATAAGCTCATAGAATTGTTAATTAGATAATTCAAAGGATATCACCAAAAAAAAGTTAAAGAAGATTCAAAGGTGAGCATTTTATATATCTATTCATTATTTTAATATATATGTTGATATTTTTTTTTATATCCATTGTTAATGGTATTGTTTTTAAAGGAGCAATTATGTATTGATATTTGTTCTAGAAAAAGAAGATACAAAGTAATTAGAGAAATTACCCAATGACTTTTTAAAACAGAATGATGATGGATTGGGGAACAAGATTTTGGAAGTCAACAACAAAGGAAGATGCTAACAATGATTTCCACAATATGATTTTCTTTTATTTTTTGGGTTTATATGATGAATTTTGTTGATATAACGTAGAATTTGAAAATCTTTGTAGGCAAGTTTATCTGAGCTCCTGAAACAGAATGATGATGTGTCAATACGAAGATTTTGGAAGTCAATAATGAGAAAAATGTTAAGAATGAGTAAGTACTTTTTAGAGTATAATTTTTCTTTTTTGTGTGAATTTAGGTGATGAATTCTGTTTGTTTAAGGTTGAAAAATTTTTTTCTACGCTTGTTGGTCAAGAAAGAGAATGAGGAATTTGATTGTAGTCTTTGTAGTCCATTTTATACAAGGGAAATTGGTATTGTCAAACCACTTTTATCATTTGGAAAGCTTCTTATTGACTATGTTTTTCTAATTATAATGATCATATGCAAGGTTTTTTTTTTTTTTTGGCTTCTTAGTAATATCTTGTCACCTTTGTCAGTAAATTGTCGTAGCATGAGGGCTACTATTGTTTTATATCATAATGTTACTCTTGGAATTAGTAATTGAGACATTTGCAAATTTCTTATTCACAATGAAAAACCTTATTGATGAATATGAAATTTAATAGTTGAATTTGTGGTTGATGGCTACATTTTTCATGTTGATGCATTTGAGTGAGATTTTTATTTTATGTCCTTATTTAATTATAGTTATTATTCATAAGGTTTTTTTGGCTATATCTTGTTGTTTTTTATTGTTTTTGATATATCTTTTTCAGTGTATTGTTATATGATGATGACTACTATTATTTATATCGGAACAATTTTGCTATTCACAATCTAGATAATTGCATTCTAAGTAGTAGTGCTAATGTTGGGATATCGATATTGAACCACATGGAAATGAAAGTAAGCAAAAATTCTATTAAGAGATTGTTTGTTCCATCAACTGCTATGTATGTCATGTTCTTAGATATTTTATTTTTTTGTTAATTTCTTGATGTTTGTTATTTTTATATTTACTTGTTTCTTTTCTTGTTAAATTCACCATCAGACCTCTCTTGAAAAATAATAAACACTAGAACTATTTCTCTTGCGATGCAAGGGTTGTGTTAGATAATATGTCAGTGTCTAAAATTATAAATAATTCATGAATAATATTATTTTCATCATTTATATTTATTTTATTAGCTGAATAATCTTTGTATCTATTGAACTTTTTAGATTTATGCATGTGCTATTTTTATATATGCAAGTAAATGTTTATTAGTCACATTTCTAAGAAACTGACTAAGGAGAAGGTAAAAATCTTGTTAAATATATAAAGAGAAGTTAAAAAAGAGTCGTACGCAAGTAAAAGACACAAAATAAATTAAAGTATTAATTAAAATGCTAACCAATAAAGTTATGACACTTGGAAAAAATTTGTGAAGTCACTCAATAATCTTTGTATCTATTGAACTTTTTAGATTTACGCATGTGCTATTTTTATATATGCAAGTAAATGTTTATTAATCACATTTCTAAGAAACTGACTAAGGAGAAGTTGAAAAATCTTGTGAAATATATGAAGAGAAGTTAAAAAAGAGTATTACGCAAGTGAAAGACAGAAAATAAACTAAAGTACTAATTAATATGCTAATCAATAAAGTTATGACACTTGACAAAAATATGTAAAGTCACTCAATTTTATATATAGTTATATAGATAATAATATAGAAGAAAGAGTTAAGTACTTTTTTAATGTTATGAAGACGTGCCTAAATGCAAGCAAACATATTCAATTAAGATAAGGTCAGTTTAATAATTACTTCTTAGTATGTTATGACTTGAAGCAATAAACGGTCAACGTGATTGATAATAGAATAAGAACACAAAAGTTTGGCATCAAATATGGACAATATATACATACACTTTTAAGTTTTTGTGTAATCTTTTCAGAATGTGTGATGAATATGGTAATTGTTCTAATAAATTTTCTTTGTTTAATATTCTAAGGTTTTTTTACGTTTTTTGAATAGGATGAAGCTTTGTTTGTGTTTCTTCGTCAAGAAACACAGTCTGTCAAAATTTTTTTCATGATTTTTCTGTCAATCTTGTGAAACTACCGTGGAGGACAAACAACAATAGTGTTGATTGTGTTATACATACTACGAGGCACATGGAGACATTTAAAGCAGACAGTGATGACAGGATTGTCGCCTTATAAAGAATAATGTGCTAATTTTCCATCTAATCTTGTGGCCTTAGGATTTTATTTTATTTTTTTATATTTTGGTTCGATTGTTCAACTTATACTTATTATTAAAAAAAATGTATTTACTTTTTTAAGCTGATTTGTCAGTTTGCTCTTAGAAAATGCTCAGAGCTAAACATTGTGCTCCTATAATTTAATTTTCGAAGAACAAGATTAGGGATCGAATTAGAGTTAAGGGAAGACCACATTTGGCATTCTTAAAGCATGGCAAGATCAACTAGAAGATGAAGCGAACCAGGTGTTTGTTCAATGCTGACTTATATTAGGCAAGATGAAATTAGAATTAAGGGAAGATGCATTTACCTTATAATTGAGACATTAGCAAATTTTTCATTTGCATTGGAGACGTTAACTAATGAATTTGTGATTCGATTGCTGAATTCAAATGAAGATTTTTTATTTTAAATGTTTGAATCTGATTACTTTTTTATAATTTTGTGTATTATCATTTAATTTGTGTCAAATTACTATTTAAGTAAGGTTAATTAAAATTGTGATCTATTTTTAATTTTGGTGATGAATTATTTTTAAAATGAGAAAGGTTATAACAAACTTTTGAATATGATTTTTTAAGAATTTTGTTTATTATCTTTTTTTGTAAAGTACAATTTAGCTAAAAGATATTCGAATTATAATGAATATGTGCTATCGCTAATGAATATCGCATTCCTTCCTGTGTTTTTGAAATGAAAAATGTTATTTTAGATGGTTCAATATGATTTTTGAAAGAGTTTTATATATATTTTTATTTAGTCGCATGACAAGTAGAGTTTACATGGGGTGATGAATCTATGATGGGAAAGTCGAATTTGTGGCTCATGTCTGCATTTTGTAAGGAAAAAAAAAATATATTGTCTTCAGATAGTTGGATATGATACTTTTTAGAATTCTATATCTTCTGATCTAATTGTGTGAAAATTAAGGTTTATCTGGGATATATAAGGACTATGATGAATCCGTGTTCTAGAACTTAAATATTTACTTTTTTCCTACAATTTTAAAATATGTAAATATTAATTAAAACATTAGATATCTGCAATTTTGTATGCATATCAGGATAATTTTACATTCTACAAAATTTACCCCGTCTATGATAGAGTAATCTTGTTTTTAACAGGTATAATTCATCACCACCCGTGTAAATTCATCATATTTGAATTTTTTACCTGAATTATTTTTTGGCCTTCCTATTGTTTTTTCCCCCTAAAATGCTGCAATAATTCTTCTCCTTCTATGTTGCTCCTTTTTTCTCTAAAGCGCCTTTTCTTCTCATATTCGTTTGTCTTTGCTCCCTTTTCCGTACTGGATTCACCACTATGCTTTATCATCATCGATCTTATTGTCAGCTTCATTATGTGGAAGCTTGTCACATACAACATGTGAACCTTTAGTTCCAGTCTCATCACATGAATTTTGTTTTCGATCTCATATGCTGCTTCCTTGAAGAAATTGTCAATGTATTCCCTTAGGTTCTCATGCTTTGCATATGACATTATAGTGTTGCAGAGTTTCCTTATTGCTTGCATTCTCTATATACATGGTCCAACAATGTCCTTCAAATTTCTTTGCTCAATTTCTTCTTAAATACCAATTCTGGAATGCTCCTTCAATATCTTTGACGTACATATTTGTCAGGAGTTTTATTCACTTGGAAAAGATGACATATTCTCATACAATGACAGCACAATATGTGCACCTCAGTAAATTTGTTGCATTAACAAATAATTATGTTGCTGAGTTCATTGTGCACCACTATAAGTTTATATTGAAAACCCTTTAGTTGCCATATGCCATATGTAGACGTTGTTCCATAGCTTTGAATTTTCAAATGTTTGCGTCCTATCGCTTCTCTAAATACTTCTTGAAGTAAATTGTATGTTTCAACTGTGTATACTTTTGTTGTTTCTTAAAGTATTGGGAGTGGTGCAAGAACTAAATCTGTTACACATTTGAATAGTGGTTGCCAATTTTCTTTTGTTTGCTTCTTCATTCTAGTATCACGTTGAATGTGTTTTAGAAATTGCACAATCCAGCAGTTGCATATAATCTATGTGATAGTAATTTATTCATAATTTCACTTCTACATGATGATAAGATTCCTCCAGAAAATAAGTCCTTTATAGAAACAAGACACCATTTCTTCTTTATCTTGTAGAGATCAACAAACAATGGATAATTGGATCAATTACACTCATCAACCTATCACGAATTTAATATAGGCTATATGATGCATAATAGGGACCTTTAATGATAAGAGTGATCAAACTTTAACAACTATCAATCAATACTCCCTTGAACCAAGCTAAATCTTGAGTGACAGAAGAAAAACTAATACAATTTTTGTGAATTTTTTAATATGGAAGAAAAGCTAATAAAAATGGATATGACTAAGATAAAGGTTCAAGCCATCACTTAGCTTAAGAATATGCCAATTAATTCTCTAAAGCATAGCACCAAGAATTAACTTAACGGATTGACTCAATCGCCATCTAGTACACAAGTATTCGAAATAAAGATAGAGATTTTCTTTGTGAAGAGAAAAACTTTCTAGATTTCATTCATTCATTATCAAATCAAGTCCCTCCTTAATTGGATACAAGGAATCTAATTTATAATCACAAAATTAGTGCTCCCTTCTCGAAATTATCAAAATAAGCAAATAGAAATCGAGCACCTAAAGAGTTGGAGTGGACCAATAAGATTCAAGCACTCGTTCTAGCCAATAACATTCTAAAAACAGATTAAGCATATGAGATTTCAAATTGAAAACTTTTAGACTAGTGATGAGTTGCCTAAATTCGTTCTTATCTCCAAGCTTGTATAATTGGACCTTGACCTGAACCTTTGACCAAGATTTAGCCCATGTTGACTACTGTTGACCAAATTTGACTTTCTAGATCGGGCTTGTTAGACCAAAATTGACCCGGCTTGGCCACTTGGTTTTGGCCATGATAGTAGATTCTTTATTTTGATGCTCTTTTTTCCCTTTTTGTTGAGGCTTTAGCAACATAAACTAGATGGAAGGGAATAAACAACTTAATTCGTCATAAACTCTTTTATTGCAAAGTTGTAAGCCAAACTTTCCTGTGATGCTTACGCGTCACAATAAGATAACACATTTTCATGGAAATGTTTACATTGGCATGTAGTGAAGAAATTAGTTAATTTAAGTGCCAAGGGCATCTAAATCTTCAGTTCTAGATGATATTCATAAAAAAGAAAAATACTCATAAAAAATATATATATGATTGTAGCAATAATTGGTCAATGTAGAGTGGGAGGGTGAAATTAGGTGATAAATGCCTTACCTATATTTAAGTGTATACAAAATTATCAATTGTAACCGCTAAAGCTACGTCATTCATTAGCTTCAGATTATGTCCATTAGGAATAGCCATAAAATTCTAGTAGTAATTTCATCAAAATAGAGTTGAATGTCAAATATGATCTTTTAAAAAAATTAAATTCTAATGTAGTAACCAAAGTGATCAACTGTGATTGCTAAATTTATAAAATTCATCAATTTAAAATTATAACGAGTTTTATGTAAAACGTATAGAACTTGATAAATTTAGAGTGGAAGATGACATATTATGCCCCTCTTCCTTTTCAAATTTATCAACTATTTTGCAATATTGTTGTACATTCTCAAAATGGTCAATAAAACCATCTTTAGCTCTTAGTGTTTTTATGTTTGTCATTGAATTTTTCCTAATATAATGTGACTTGGGGAACACCACTTCAATTGTAGGAGCCATCACAAAGTAGTGGTTAGTTATGAAGACTGTTGGATACTTGTTTTCTATAGATCTTAAGAATGCTTTAAAAAGCAAATTAATGATTAAGTCCTTTCGTGTAAACTGAATCTGCAACTAAACACTATGTTCTTTGTGTGATGATGCATTCCTATAAAGGCACACAAATTATTTCACATATATTTGCTCTATACATGGTGTCATGGATGACTAACTCCCCATACTTCTTATAGTCTTTCATTCTTGTACCTCTTCAAAAGAGAGTTATAAGCTATCCTTGTTCATCTATCCCAAACTTATAATAGAAATCCAATTCCTTGTCATATCTAGTTTTGAAAATTTGCAATAGAGTGTTTGCATCTATGCGTTCCAACTACTTGTTTTTCTCCCTTGCTAATGCATTATAGACATCTTTGTTAGTGAATCCCACATATTGTAGTCATTCGCTTTCTTTTGTGAAAGACCTTTAAAGCATCAGACTCCTGGAAACCAGATTCATTTAGCTCTATTGTGAATTCTAGTTTGTCATCATCAACATCCCTACAAGAATTCATCAAATGGATCATGTCTTTATGCTGTAATGGATGGTTGTGTTCTATTTTATATTTTTTTCTTTCAAAGAAAAATCATCATCATCCAGCTCAAATACTAATTGTGCAAGACGCCGCATTTGAAATCCAATTCAGTGAAGGATTTCCCTTTTGGATCCTTATTTCTTTTGAATCCCTCTTTTGCCATTAAAATTGTCTCCAACTTAATATTGCGTCAAGGGTTCTTCTAATCTTTCTTTTTTCCGACATTGAATCCAATATGTAATGAGTAGTCATTGTACAATTTGAATGCATCTTCATCGAACTGTATCTTTAGACCTATAATCTCTTACTTTTCACTTTCCTTATATCGCAATTATGGTCTAGTAACTGCGTTTATCATATTATAGTAGTTAGTTATGAAAATTCATCAAAATATTATGAATATTCATCACAATATTATTACTAACAGAGGAGTGCAGTAATATTTGTTAAATTTATATTAATGTTCATGAAAAAGACATCATTAACATGGCATGATTTTATTTTTACAAAACTAGAGGAGTACATTCACATATGCCATAACAACGACATGCATAAATATTTATCAGATTGTACTGAATATTCATTACAATATTATGATTAGCAAAGGATTGCAGTCAAATTCATCACATATTTATAAATATTAATCACAAAATAAATGCCTAAGCTGACATGAGTTTCATTTTTTTTACCAAAATTAGAGAAGAAAATTCACATACGCCCTAGCATATATAAGCATAAAAACACTTATTAGACTATTATGAAGACTCATCATATTATTATAACTTGCATTAGGGGTGAGCAAAACATTGGGCACTCAACTTGGACCCAAACCGGTTTAGACCTAGTGGCTCTAGACTTAGACCTAGTCAAACCAACTCTAGGAACGGTTCTGTTTTTTCGGACCCTATTGCAATTGGGTCTGATTTTGGGTACGAGGAATTTAGAACTAGTTCTGGACTGGGTACGCGGTTATATATTTTTTGAAAGTTCAATATATTTTTATATATGCATGCTCCTAAC
>NCQT01088744.1:0-11196 GCA_002740465.1 Stenocereus thurberi | reverse complement strand
ATTTGGGGAGCATTAATGTTATGTTTGGTGAACATTAGTATCGTATTTACTAGACACCTATAATTTTTTATAAATTTTATTAACCCAAATTTTAAACTGTTTATTTTCATTGAATTAGTGTACAGCAAATGAGAATGAGCATATAGTTTAGTTGGTTTTTCTTAACCTATTTTTTTAATATACTATTTTGTGCCCGTGCGTTTGCACGGGGCATCTAAATAACAGAAATTTAATATAAATTTGTATTAATATTATAAATAAAGTGTATAGTGTTGATCAAAATTAAAAATAAAAAATAAAAAACTTTCTACAAACAACACTCTAAGTATGCTATTCGATATATGTAAAAAAAACTAAAAAAAATTTTTTGACTGGGCAGGAAAACTAAGAAGTTGAATTTATATAATATATAATCTTAGCGTAAGTAGGATAAATTTTTTATTTATTTAATTAATTAAACTTTTTAGTTTCGTAATATTGACTTCTATAGCTTTCGGGGGGAGAGTTGGTAAATTTACGTACACACACTGAGGAAAAATTGAATCTTAATTATATATACGTAAAATGCATATGTACCTTACCGTTAAACCACTCCCAAAGGTCGATGCATTTTATTTACATACCATGCCCTTGATTTGTTGGACCTTGCAAAATAAAAGTTAAGCATTAATTATTATAGTGCCCAAATATGTTCAAAATTTCTTCGATTCAATGTTTGCATCATAGAGAGTATGTTTCTTCACATTAATGGGTTGTTATTAATATTCATTGGGTATATTCACAAATTAATGTGATGAAATCTAACAAAAAAAAATTAGATAATTTTATGAAACATTAAAATAATAATTCTATGAGTGAGAGAGAGAGAGAGAGAGAGAGGATCACGTGTGAATTTAGGAAGGGCAAAAACTAACTCTATTTTTTTAGATAAATATTAAAGACTAATTGGGTGGTTTCCGATCCACATTAGGAAGAGAGAGAAAAGGGAGATTTCTGTGGCCTTGTACATCCAATGTCACCCCATTCAAATGTCTCTCAACCCATGAAACAGGTGACGCTCTCTTCTTAATTGCTAAAGGACTCTAATCAAGGCATTATTTTAGAGGAAGATATACTATAAAGAAACTTAATGAAAACATCTACAAAAATAACTTTAAAAATATACCATAAGATTGAATACATGATCGGGCTTCAACCAAGGCAAAAGCACTAAAGAACCCCCATTCCCCAGCACATACACAAAATCCCGCAATGTTGGCAATTATAGAGTAATAATAATACATAATAGACAATTTGCGCACTTATCCCTCCCTTTAGTTGATCTTTTTTGGGACCAATTTAGTTCATGAAATTTGACAAATCCCTAATGTATATTATATATAACCCAGACCTCGGTTCTTAATTTTGCCTAACTGTAACAAAGCTTTAAAATTAAAAATTAAATTGAAGTGCCATTGATGAGGCGATAATCTCTAAGAAGCATGGACCAAATAAATTGAGGGAAAAAAGAAAACAATGAGATTAAGTCAATCAGTATCGGGCAAAAACGTTACAAAATAGACCAGAGGTACAACCAAATCTGTAAAATTACAAATGGTATACGTACCTGAGTTTATACCTAAAACACAATTGGCTCTCTCCTTCAATTCCTTTGTCTAGCTTATCAAATTCCTCCTCCCATTCATTGAACATCATGCCTGTGAGAGCACTAAAATCAAAATTAAAAGTACAAAAATGAACTCAAATAAAAAATATCTAAAATCTTTAGAGACATCACACCCATTTATAAATCCTTATATAATAAATGTAAAAATGAGTGCTCTCCCATTTGCCGCTCTCCCGTTTTCCTTTCAAAAATGGACACCATCAGTACTCACCAAAGTTTAAGGCAAAGAAAAGGCCATGGAAAGTATTTTTTTTATATTTTATATAACAAACAGCGTACCTTGGAAGAGAGAGATGAGAGGAGAGAGAAGGAAAGAGGAGAGAGCAGAGAGAAGGACCATGCATTTATCATCTAGGGAAGTAAACAAACATGTCAGCGGTTAACTTTATGTGGAGAAAGAGAGAGAGAGAGAGTGAGTGAGTGAGTGAGGAGAGAAGGACGCAAGAAAGTAGGCATTACGAATTAGGCGGTTAATGTGATCGAGAAATAAATGTAGATATGACTAATTAACAGTTGTATTTTTAATTTTGTAAATTTACGATATATGGATGCGTGAGATGTGCAAAAATATGAGATTGACAGTCATAATTGATTAGTATACCAGGATGCTTGAACTGCTGATTCTTGAATTCTCAGCCCCTCACTCATTTTTATATTTATTATATAAAGATTTATTCAACTATATTTGATTTACAATGAATGTTTGAAAAAATTATATTTAGTTAGTATTAGTCTTATACATTGTGAGCAATTGAGTTATATTAGAGAGTGATTGAATTAAATTAGTGGGCATTAATATTGGTTTTGGTGAAAATCAATATCATACTTCGTGAGTATTATCAAACATATATCATTTGGGTATTAATTATTATTGAATAGTACTAGAGAAAAAATATATAGATGAACTAAAACCCATAAAAACAATAACTTGCAATACATATCCTAAACATTAGCCCCATATATATTGATGATAATATAGACAATAGCATAAACAGCCACAACAACAACAACAACAACAACAACAATGAAGAAGATGGAGAAACAAACTGAGCACCCAAAATATATATGATATATAAGGAAAATATATGGTGTGCATCAGTTTTATGTTTTGTGCGCATCAATAATATGTTTGTATGCACCAAATATATATTTAGTGTGCAATATTACATGCATAGTGACTTGAATTTTTGTGAATGAGGATACAAAAAATAAGAATGAGCTTATAATTCACAATTTTCTTTTCTATCTCTTTTTTGAATATATTCTATATACGTTGAAACAAATTGATGAGCATTCATATTATATTTAGCGAGTATTAGTATTATATAGAGTGAGCCACTAAATTATATATTGATATTTTAGATATAATAGAATTATGTTTAATAAGCATTGGTATTATATCAAGTGACACTAGTATCACAAGTTGATGACTATTATCATACGTATATCATTTTGGGTATTAATTATTGCGGAATAAGGTTAAAGGAAAAAAGACAGATAAATTAAAATCTATAAAACCAAAAACTTATATATATGGATTTGCTTTATATATATTGATAATATTAAAAATAATACTATAAACAATTATGAAAAAAAAAACATTAGCCACCGAATAAAGGTAGGATAACAAAAATGAAAAAAAAAAATGCATCAGGAGTATTGTCGATAAGAAGATCCCACTGAGATTAAAGGGGAAAACCTCATATGGTTGTCAGATTAGCCCTATTGTATCGAGGAGAGTGTTGTTTTTGCACCAAAAATATAATCTTTTTACAATACCTTCATAACAATTTGCCTAAAATAATTATTATATCTAGATTTTTATTTGAATTTATTTTATTTTTATAGGCCATGAAAAATTAGAAAAAATGGAGAAAAATATGATGAAAATGCTAAATTGGGAGTTTGGGCTCAGCTTTCACTTGACTTGGCTCATGTTCAATCAAAGCCAGCACCAAAAAGACCAAAAAACAAGAAAAATAAATTACAACCCAAATAATTCCTATCTCCCCTTCGTGCTCCTCACATGCCCTACTCTACCATCCCCCTTTTGCTTCTTTCTCTCTCCTCTTCACCTTCAAACCACGATAGAATCCCACCGCCATTCCACTTCTTTGGCTTCCTACTTCGACACTAGCATCACCACGCACCATCTCACCATCAGTACCATCATCAGGCCACCTCCACCATCTTTGCATCGACCATCATCATTCATATGCTCACCACCACCAAATCGCTCCCTCCATACCTGCACAACGTCCATCACCACCATCCACGCCAGCACAGAAATCAACGGCCGAGATTAAGAGAAGAACCGACATTGGAGGCGTATAAATTGAAGGAGGAGCTTCGCAATAGGGAGATTCATCTAGGTTTTAATTAGAGTTTTTAGATTCTTCATTTTAGTTTTAATTTTAGTTTTAGTGACACAGGGTTTTAGTTTTAAGGTGTTATTTTAGTTTTCTCTATTTTGATTTCGATTTTTGATCCTTTTTTTAGTTTTTAATTTCATGTAATTGAACTTCATTTTGTTAATTTGGAGTAGGCATGATGAATTTCAGTTTGTATTGAATCTTTTGGGTTTTCCTTTGGATTAAGTCGCAAGTATCTTCTCCTCTATTTTTTTTTTAAACTATGTTTGAAGCCACGGTAAATGGGAATCTGCCAATTTTTGTGAGCCTTGGAGCTCGGTAATGGTGAGGGCAGACTTTAGTTTTGCTTTTAGGTCGACTTGAGCTCTGTCGTTATTTTGTTGGCTAAAATTCTGAATCCTCCTCCCCTGTTCATCTTCTCTGCTTCAAATTTAATACAATGGTTCTGTTTCAGTTTTTTAGGTGTTTGGGAACCTCCATTAATGGGGGTTCCATGGAGGCAGGAGTTGAGTTCATAAGGGCAGGGATGCCCTACTCCCATGTCCTTCATTCATCCTTCCCTTTCCCCTATTCTTGAATCTGTTCATGGTCCTCTCATGGGCTGAGCTTAGGCTAAGCTTAAAGCAAGGATGGTTATGGCTATGGTTGCCTCTGTCATTTCTCCTTCTCTTTGTTACTTTAATTCAATTGATTGTGGTGTGAGAATTATGGTCACGTGTTGTTCTCGAAGCTGTGATGGTGATTGATTATAATGATCAAGTACAGAGACCTTGGTAGACCATGTAGTTCACGTAATCAAGTTAGTTTTATTTCTTGCTTATTTGATGAATTTAGTTTCTTTCATGTTTACTTTTTATTTACTTGTAGTGTTATTCATTTTACTTTTTAGTGTTATTCATATAATCTAGTTCAAATATTAGGAAATTTGATCGTTTGTAGTTTAATTAGATGTGATTAATTTATGACTTGTTTTAAATTAGCATAGTTAATTTTGCCTATTTAATTGTTTAGGATAGTTCAATTTTATTTAGAATAATCAGTTGACTATGGCCTAATTTCATCCTCTTCTCCAAGGAGACGACCCCCAAGTACAATGAAGAAAGTCGTACGCCTGGCCCATTTATTTTGCATTTAAAAAATTTTCATATAAGTTTTTGGCGCTATTGTCGAGAACGGTAGCATGAGATTAGGTTATATTTTCTTTTTCTTTACTATTTTCTTATTAGTTCTGTATATTTTGTTTTGGTTTGTTTATTTCATTATTACTAGTGACTTAGTTAGTTCATTTCTTGAAAAAAAATCCAAAGAAATAAGAAAAGTAAAATATTTTTAGAAAGTGGTAAAATTTGAAAATCGCTAAACTTGAAAAATTTGAAAAAAAAAATTTAAAAATGAATGGCAATTTTTTATTTTCCTCAATATGAGCATGAAGTATTTTGGTGATATTTGAGTGGATTGAATTAATTTTGTGCTTAATGTGTTGATCGATATTTTGAGAAATATAACATGTGCCAAGTGATTTTTGAGGGTCTTAATGATGGATATTGGGATAATCTTGAAACTATGTACCTTGGGCGTTTGGGATTTTTGTTTACTAGGACTCCAGATGAAATTTGAAATTTCTTTTAATATTTGGCTCATGATATTTGGGAGTATGATAATGCTAGAGAGACCTTTAGTCACTCCATTCCCGATCCTTATGTGTTGCATGCTATGACTTTAGATGATAGTTAGTTTTGGGGTATATTTTACGAGCATCGTCATACTCTATATGTTCCTGTTTCATGTGATTATTGTGATTCCTTTGATTATGATGTTGATTTTTATCCACTGCTTGGTAGATATCATAGATTAGAGGCATTGATTGCCTTTAATAGGGAGCTTCACTTGCATAATTTACTCAAGATCGATCCTGGTTTAGACTCTCCTACACCTGAGGTTAGGTCTTGTGAAGACTTTAACGTTAGGAGTGAGTCATCGATTCTTTTAGGGCATGATTTTCATTTTTTATGATGATACACATTGTGATGACCTTGAGAAAGCAAGTGATCTCTCATCTCCTTTAGCAGTTGTGCTCTCCCTAGAGTTTATTACAGTTAGTGACACCCCTAAGGGTAGTTTGACTATTCATGATTCATATCTTTGTTTGGCTCCCGTACGAGAGCCTAAGGAGGGAGACAGACTTGAGACTTATTTGTTGAGTCAAAGGATACATTTCCTAAGTGAGGTTACACCTTACATGCACCCTAAGGATCCCGTTTACGTTGAGTATGCCCTTAACTTAGCTCCCACCCATTCCATTTCACCCGTTTCTTCTTCCCTCTCCATTCTTCACCCTTCTTCTGACCCCCTCACCTACTTTTGTACAGTTTGAGACTTTTATGCTTAGTAGTCATGTTTAGATCAGACTCCTAATGATAGTTACATACAGAGACTTGAGGATCACACATTCTGGTAGAGGACTTAACTTTAGGCCATCCTAGGGAGATTGATTTTCATATTTCATTTGATTAGCTTTGCCTAGGTTCCTTCCCCTCCCCTCTTAGAGATGTTGGATTTCATTTAGAGCATTCGGACTACTCTAGATGGTCTATACAGCATATAGTCGCATCATTGTTAGACCATTGATGTGTGTGTGTGTCTGACTTTGCATATGCATATCTCCCTTTTCGTTACGATGAGAGCTTTGATAAGCTCAAGGGAGGCTTGAGTTTCATTTCACTTATGAGCTATATTTGGGGCACACCTCCTGATCCTTACTATTTTTATTTTTGTGAGGATTGTTCTCGATTATTTGACAAGCTATTACAAGCCTTGATTGGTTTTGATATCAGTTGCAGCTTGTGAGCTGAGTTGAAGTGACTAATGCTCAATGGACCTCCTCGGCAGCATTTGAGTAAGGCATTAGTTTGGGTACATTTAGTGCCCAACTTGGTATGATCGTTCCACCCCTTGCCTACTCTCCTTTTTCTTTTCTTTTCTTTCTCTCAATTTGTACATAGTTGTGGATATTTAGGATTGTGATTATATGGGTGATCGATTTTGAGGAGAAATTATGGACTTGTAGCTGAGTTGGCTATGATCTCCCTTGGTTATTTTATATGCTTTGTTATTGGTGGTACATTATGTCTGATTAATATTTGTTAGTCTTTTTAGTTTTATGTTTTGTTAGTGTTTGGTTTTATTTAGTAGTTCTTTGTTTGTTTTTGTGTATTTCTTGTTCATTGGTGGTGTGCTTTTGTTTTTGAAATATGTGTTAGGTTTTCTTTGGTTTTATGTGTCTTTGTTTTTATGGTGTTGTTTTTGTTTTATGATTTGGATTTTGTTTTTATTTTGTTTGTTTTTTTTGGTGGTGTAAGTTCATAATATATTTGTGGATTTGTGTCAGGTTTGCAGTTGTATTACTTATGCGATTGCTTTTTGGCACTAGTTCTATAATGAGGAGATTGTGGCATTTTAATATGGGGTCAGGTGCCTATTTGTATATATTTTTCAAAAATTTATAAAATTTAAAAAGATTTTATTTTTCTTTGAGAAATTGTATGCTTTTTTAGGTGATTGTGATCCCATGTTGCTAGGTTACTGTGTTACATGTCAATAGAGTTTGCAAGATAAGATATGTAGTTGAAGATGTAGATTCAATTTTTCACAATAACCCTGTCTCATATATGTGATTTTGTGCCTACCTTGCTCACTTTATCATCAATTCTTTAGGCCTTGTTGCTAAGTTGATATGTGAACTTTTTGTTTGCTGAAATTGCCTCCGATACCCTTGAAAAATGCAAAAAAAAAAAAAAAGAACAGAAGAAAAGGCCTAAAAATATGAATAAAACCTCGGATACCAATGTTCAAAGCCACCATCTTTATTTGATATCTTTAATTAACTTGAATATGTGCTATTTTACTTGATTACACATCGATTTGTGTAATGAAATAAGTGATTTGGACAATCCAATATAATCCTTTTTTAAGGGAAGATCTGAATATTTGTAAGTCAAGTGGGTATTACTCTTGGAAGAAAAAGGCCAAAAAATGGAAAAAAATAGAGCAAAGAAGTCAGTTAGGCAAGGAAATAGGGATATCAATTTCAGCAAGTTGATTCATAAGGATTGATACACATTCGCACATGTACCAAAGTGTACATATCATTGCATATTATTGTGTAGGGTGAAAAATAGAAGTCAGGTGCTTCTTGAGACTGTATATATAAGTTGATGATTTAGTTACTAGGGTGATGCAATTGCCTTTGTTTTTGAAAAGGCCTTCTGGGTATTTCACTTGAAAACCCTCATGAGACCTCACTCTTCCACTTGAAAAATCGAAGAGTTTAAATGACTTGTTGCATACACTAAATGTGACTGTGATTCATATAAAAGTGAGTTAGAATTTTTCTTTTCTTATTTTCCATTTCTGTTTAGCTAGTTAGTTTGTTTTGCTCGGGGACGAGCAAAATCTAGGTGTATGGGTATTTATTTGCACTAAAAATATAATCTTTTTACCATATCTTTATACCCAATTTGTGGTTAAAATAACTATTATATCTAGATTTTTATTTGAATTTATTTTATTTTTGTAGTCTATGAAAAATCATAAAAATAGAGAAAAATATGATGAAAAATGCTGAGTTGATAGTTCGATTCAACTTTCACTTGACTTGGCTTATGATCAGTCAAATCCCAACACCAAAAGACCAAAAAAAAAGAAAAAATAAATTACAACCCAAATAATTCCCAGCACCCTCTCGTGCTCCTAATGTGACAGACTCTACCCCCTTCTACCTGGTTCTCTCTCCTCTCCACCTTCAAACCCGATAGGAACCCATTCCCCATTCCTCTTCTTCAACACCAGCATCACCACACACCATCTTGCTATCAGTACCGCCAGTTCCAACATCTTTGCATCTAGCATCATCATTCGTACACTCACTAACACCAAATGGCTCCCTTGACGCCAACTTGGTTTTAATTAGGGTTTAGCATCATCATTCGTACACTCACCATCACCACGGACCATTCTCTTACCAAATGGCACAATAGGGAGATTAAGGGAAGAACTGTCCTTGGAGGTATATAAATTAAAGGAGGAGCGATGCAATTGCCAGATTCAGCTAGGTTTTAATTAGGGTTTTTAGAATCTTCATTTTAGTTTTAATTTCAGTTTTAGTGATTTAGGGTTTACGTTTTAGGGTTTTATTTTGATTTTTTCTATTTTGATTTCAAATTTAGATCCTTTTTTCAACTTTCAATTTCTTGTAATTGAACTTCATTTTGTTAATTTGGAGTAGGCTTGGTGAATTTCTATTTGTATTGAACCTTTTGGGTTTTGCTTTGGATTGAATCATACGTATCTTCTCCATGGTGTTGCTTTGTTTGAAGCCACGGTAATGAAGAATCTGCCATTTTTGGTGAGCCTTGGAGCTCGGTAATGGCAAGGGTAGACTTTGGTTTTGCTTTTGGGTCGACTTGAGCTTTGTTGTTTTTTTATTGGCTGAAATTCCGAATCCTCCTCCCATGTTTATCTTCTCTTTTTCAAATTTAATACAATGGTTTTATTTCAGCTTTTTGGATGTTTGGGAACCTCCATTAATGGGGATTAAGTGGAGGCAGGGGCTGAGTGTATAAGAACAGGGTTGCCCTGTTCTCATGTCCTATTTTCATCCTTCCCTTTGCCCTATTCTTGAATCTGTTCATAGCCCTCTCATGGGGGGAGCTTAGGCTGAGCTTGAAGCAAGCACGCCCATGGCTACCTCTGCCATTTCTCCTTCTCTTTGTTACTTTAATTCAATTGATTGTGGTGTGAGATTTTTGGGCATGTGTTGTTATTGAAGCTATGATCGTGATTGATGGTGATGATCAAGTAAAGAGACCCTGGTAGGCCATGGAGTTCACACAATCAAGTTGGTTGTTTTTTTGCTTATTGATGAATTTAGTTTCTTTCATGTTTACTTTTTATTTGCTTCTGTTATTCATATGATCCAGTTCCAATCTTAGGGAATTTGATCATTTGTAGTTTAATTAGATGTGATTAATTTATAATTAGTGTTTAGAATAATATAGTTCATTTTGTCTATTTCATTGTTTAGGATAGTTCAATTGTGTTTAGAATAATTTAGTTGATCGTAGCCTAATCTCATCTTTGTCCCTAAGGAGACAACCCTTAAGTACTAAGGCGAAAATCATACAGTTACGACATTTAATTTACATTTGAAAATTCCCGTACATGTAGGCCTATAAAGAAGTCTCAATCCCAGAGGATGAGGGTCATCGAGATGCGGATGATTCGTTAAATGTGAGACCGCGTGAAATTAGATAGGATTAATAATATATCGGTTAGAGACAAAGTACGAGTGAAACCAATAGAGGATAAGACGAGAGAAGTTAGGCTTCGATAGTTTGGTCATATAAGAAGAATGAGTATGGATGCACTAGTGAGGAGATATGAAATGATTGTTCTACATATACAAGGGGTCGAGGTAGACTTAGAAATAATTAGAACGATGTGATTATAGAAGATTTGAAGGTTTTAGGATTGTTGGAGAACACGACTCACGATAGAAAGTTATGAAGGTCTAGAATTAAAGTTTTAGACTATATGTAACTTGGTCCTTGTGCTTCGCTTATTAGTTTTTATGTAACGTACTATTTTTTATTACTGTGTTTGTCTCTATTTTTATTTATCATTACAACTTGCCAGTATTCGGTATTTTCTGCCCTTTTTTTTGTATCAAAAAGCTCTAAAATCTTTTATGGGTTTATTAAAACTGACTTTTTTGTAAGCAGTGATACTTATAAAAATAAGACCGCTTATATTTAGATTTTTTCAAATTCTGTACAAGCGAGACCTATAATGAGAGAAGTTGTTGTACAAAAAAGACAAAGGCCCTGTTTGGTTGCATCAGCTGTTTGCTAAAAAAGAGCTGTTTGAGACCTCTTTAGCTGTTTTGACCAAGTCAAACAGCTAAAGAGGTGTTTGGTAAACAGCTGTTTCAAATAGCTGTTTTGCCCCAAACAGCTCTTTTTCAAATAGCTATTTCTAATAGCCTTTTGGGAATAGCTTTTTATTGAAATTATAAAACTACCCAGAAGTTGAAGAAAATTACACCCATGTCATTCATAACCTTTCCTATTATTATGTTATAAATCATGTTTGCTAGTATTA
>NCQT01088689.1:12325-23317 GCA_002740465.1 Stenocereus thurberi | reverse complement strand
GAAATTAAATGGAAGGAAAGAAACGTGTAAAATATGAATTTGTAAATAGAAGAGTTTTGAATGAAGACCTACTAATAGTATTGAATTTGGCATGTTGATTACAATGAGAGGATAGGGATAAGAAAGAGAGAGGGATAATATACAAGGGAAAAAGACAGATGAGTTCTGCCTTTGCTTACAACTGTGAAGCTTTTATATAGACTCAAAAAGTAAAATATACAGTACAAAATAATTAATGCTATAGGAAGACGATAAAGATCCTGACATTTGAAGAGTAAATGGATAAGATTATTGAATCATCTTGAATGTTAATCTCACCTTGAACAGTTGTACGCGGATAATTTTGAATGGTTGACGTCTAACAAACTTGTAAAAAGTAGACAGATGCTTCATGATTTTTATTTTTGCGTGCTTGTATGTCGGATTTCAAGGGGTTTTTCTGCACAATGTCCTCTATTGGCTACAGCGGCTTGACAGTTGTTTCTTGATTTGTGGAATGGCAGAGGCTTGACAGCTGTGCTTGATTTTTGGAATGGCATGCTTGCATGTTGAAACTTCAAGGGGCGTTGCTGGAAACGGTCCCCCATTGGTGATAGAGTCTTGAATATTTGTGTAATATGCTGTACTATTGATCTTGAATGCAAGTTGCTGGTAATGGAGTCTGATACTCAGTAAAACTTTACTAAGGTGATTTCTTGAAGTAGAAGAACTGATGCTCATCGGCTGGATAGATGTGCACATTAGGAATGATCCGTCGAGTAAATTGGATGATATACCATTCAAGGGATTGCCAATAATTGGTGATGCATTGTCCAAAATAAAGAGTTTGATTATAACCAGTGGATACCATAATAAGTACTGGATAATTGTAGAGTTGTTGTAATAGTAATCTAAACTTGAGTATTTGTAAATACGCAGAAAAGGACTGTCCTGGATTGAAGAGCCATTGATCATAGTGGACAAAGATGGTATTTTCATTCTATCGAGGTCTTTTGAATGTAGTAAAATGAAGTTCATTGTCTTGATTTTTAAGGTAAAATAGAAGGGATTCCTAAATGTGTTTGAGGGTTTTCTTATTTTGAATGTAGGTTGGTTTGGATGTAGATGATATTTGGAATAGAAGAATTGAAGCAAAACTACTTTGGTTGAAGGAACTCTCTAAAGAGGAAGTTAGGAATGAAATTATTTGCTTAATGAATTTAAAATTGAAAATTGAAAATATTGCTTGCAGGTGAGCAAAAATAAGATTTTGAAATTTTGAAATAGATAAAAATTTTCTTTTAATGGTAAAGTGATGAATTGGAGGTCTCATCCAGACTCTACTATGGAAACTTGCTAATTATTTAGGACTTGGATCAAGATACTATTTGAGAATTCTAATTTTGCTAAGACTATTGTCTGACACATCTATCACGAATGCATATGAATTTGATAAGCCAAGACATAGGAGTAAATTGACCTTACTCATGACTATTTGAGTATGCTTATGAGACCATGCATGATGAATTTCCTTGAATTTTCGAAATAATGATTTGCAAATTTCTCGAGTTTTGTGAAAAATCTGCAATATAATTGAGAAAACCAAAGATTTTTGCAATTGATTTTCGTCTTTGAATTTATCTGTAAATTTAATGCATGGTCAAATGGGTTTAATAGTGCCATTAAAAATGTCATGGACCAAAAATAGAGTTTCTGTTTGAAATAATTTCATTTTTGGAGTAGACATAGTTGAACTGTTTCTTTTAAAGATATTAAAAAATGTGTTCAGATGCTTGAAATGCTAGTCCAGAAATTTTGAATAAATGGGAACATCATTGATGTAAACTATTAAAAATTCAGAATAATTATTGTGTATATACTGAAATTCTGAAGGAGTGGTTTTAAGTTCAAAGGGCATCACATTCCATTCGTAGTGTGCAAATGGAACTGTGAATGCAGATTTGTATCTGTCTTTCTGAGCAATTTGAATTTGCTAGAAGCCGTATTTCATATTGAATCTTCTTAATAGATCTTTTTTGTTGGGAATGGGATATCTTATCCATTGAAGAACTTTGTTGAGTGGCTTGTAATTTATGACTAATTTAGGAACAGCACGTTCCTTTTCTGCTGCACGGTTCCAAGAAGATTTGGAGAATTTAATGAGCCCTTTGTCTAATAAAAATTGAATTTCTTTTTTGTAAAATTCTAAAAGCTCTTTATTCATTTGAAGAAGGCGTGCTTTTGTTGGAATATTTTTTTTATTAAAATCCTTTTCATATGGTAATTCTACCATATGTTGCTTCCTATCCCAAAAGGCATTTGGGATATCAGCATAGACATATTCTTCAAATAATTTTTTGATTGTTTGAATTTTTGGTATAACAAGTTGTGCTTGAATAATTTTGGTTTGGAGAAAAGCTATTTGTTTTTCTTTAGCAGGAATAATATTGGGAATTGAGGTTTCTTGAAGAGTTGCAATACTCTTATTTTTCATAGAAGAAAATTTGAATCTGATTTCTTTTGGAAGAATATTTGAATAAACTCCTTTGAAATTGATAGTAAAAAGATATATTTAGATAAGAAAAGGAGTTACAGGAATAATTTGTTGTTTAAGATTTTTGGTAAGTTATTGGAAATATGAGCATTTGGAAGCTTGTAATCGGTTTAAAGCTTGAATTTAGTAGCACTAGTCATTTTTTCTTTTGTTTTGTCAAAATATATTGAAGGAACTAATCCATCTTGAATGCAATTCATATCGGTAACATTATCTAGCAAAGCGATAGAAAGAAGTTTGAAATCTTTTAGTATTAGAGTAACAAGAGTATATCATTCTTGAAAATCAATACGATTAACAACTAAAAAGAACGATTCATGATTTTGATTTTCTGAACTTAGTTTAGGAGAAGATGGAGGAAATTGATTAGGAGGTTTTGAAGATTTGAGCGAAGAGATTTGATTATCAAGATTTTGAATTCGAGAAACAAGGACTAAATTTGTTTCTCTAAGGAGATTTTAAGCTTGATTGTAATTTCTTAATTCTTTAACTGTTAGGGGTTTAGAAAGATTTAAATTTTGTTCTTCATAGGTTTTTAAATACTTGTTTTGGGTTAGAAGGTTGAATTCTTGATTTGATAAATTTATCTTTGAATAATAAATCTTTAAGCTGTTGGAAGTATTGAGTTTTGATTTGTGGTTCATCGATCCTCTCGATGACATCGAAGAGGAGTTCTTCTTGAGATTGATCTTTGATAATAACGTTATGAAGAGTAACGTTTACATATGAGGATTTAGAACAACTGGAATCAAATGTTTGAATTTTGTAACGGGCTCCTTTGGAATCATTATAAATTAAAAGCAAAAGCATTATTTCTTGGAGTTTTTAATCTTCAAGCTTTGTATTATTGATTTGACTATCATTTTGATATATTTGAATAATGAAAGGAAGGCCAAAAATATCTTTTTTCTTTATATTTTTAACTAGAATCTTGAAATAATATTTGTTATAACAAATATAGGCCTTAGATAATTTGTATTTAATTTTCGATGGATTTCTATTAATATTAAGAAGTTATTTTTTGCTTCCTTTATAATCTTGAGATGGAATTAATATTTCCTTGATGCAGTTCTAGTCTGCATTACTGACAAGGAATGTTATTATTTTTAACTTGAAAGTATCTTGAATTTTTAAAATAATACAAATATGCCAATTTTTAAAATTAATTTGATTAATGATAGATAAAGATTTGTAGTTAGAATTTGATTTTCTTTTATTTATGCTTTAAGGAATATATTGAGTAGAGGTAAACTTTGAATATTTTCTTTCGAATTTTGGGATGATTTACTCCTAATTTTTTTTTTCTTTTATTGGTCATGTGCCCTGTTTTGTTATATTTGAGGTACATCATTTTTCTAGATGTTTTTCATTTTGAATTTGTATTTTTAGTTTCTAAAACCGTTATTTTTAGATTTCCTTTTATGATAACTGGAGCTTTTACTTTTGAAAATTCTTTGGAATTATTTTTGATAATTCGGGTAAGACTTGATTTATCTGAAGAATTGAATTTTGGATCTGAATTCTTAGGTTGATTGCCATAGGATGATTCATAAATACAATCGGTTTTTTTGGTGATGTGGGCATCGCTACTTTATCAGGAGTATGGAAAATACCCGAACATAATTAGATTTCTTTTTTATTGTTATTTCCTAAGTCTTTTGTAGGAATTGAAGGAGTTCATTTAATGGGTATGCTAAAAGGATTGAATAAAGGGGGAGAATTGGTTTGAGGAATTTCCTTAACTTTGATGGATTATAATGAACAGCAGTTAGAATTTGCTCCTAATTGGGTTGTATTGCAATTATCTTTAGTGATTTGAACAAGATTTGAATTATCTGATATGCTAACTCTAAAATCTGAGCTTTCAGGTTGAATACTACATGACGGTTTGTCCGTGCAGGGTATTTTTGAAGGAGAATTTTTACACGTATTTTGAATTTCTTGTTTTAGAAAGGAAGATGAGGATTGAATGGAGACAGTTGTTTCCTTTATAAGAAGATTATACCATACCTGTCATCTAATGGCACACAAGTATTTATTATAATTAGGAAAAGAAATTTGATGTTTTGGAAGAAAATCATTTAGCCAATCAAAGAAATGTATATTTTCTTCGATTTTAGCTAATTGAGAATAATAAATAGTTTTAAATAACCATTGGATATCTTTAGAAAAATATGAGAGAAACCAATCTCGGTGAGAACGATTATAATCTTGATAGAATTCTTTATTGAGATAAACTCTATCAACTTGAAAAGTTTGAGTAGAAAAAGAGGTTGATTTTGGAGAATCATTTTGCTTAAAACAATTTTCTTTTGAATCAAGACTTTCATTAGAAATTGTATGTGAATGCAAAAGAGAACTATATGATGATGATGATGTCATGTTGATGCAATGATGATGAGATGATGATTATATGGATATCATGATAATGATGATGATCTAGACAAAAGTATTAAGATGATTAGCCTCAGGATAATCAACTAGACTAACGAAATTAATTGGCACATAATAACAAACAAATATGCACTTATCTCAGACAGAAAACCGCTAGGCATTCAGCCAGGCACTGCGAGACCACAACGTGACCACTGTTGTCCAAACCCTTTACGGCCAGGACCACCAATCACCAAGCTGATCAATGGACTTACTAGAATCACCCTAAGGACTCACAGACGGCTGACCAACATTGCTAACCAACACGGTTTTCAAGCCAGATGTCCGGCTTATCTCCGTCTTTAATAAGGATATTTATATATCATTAAGGGTTAACTAATGTTCTTTAGGCTAATGGATTAGTCCTTCGACTAATCACAAGGATTTTAGCCTAGATGCATGATGATAAGATTAAACAAAAGTAACATAAATGATGCTGAACACCTAATTAGTACTTAATTAATTTTAACTTGACACTTAGTTAACTTAACTAGACACGTAGTTAACACTTGGGTAGGTATTTAAATGAACACTTGGGTACTTGACTAGAAACACTTGATTAAACACTTAATTAAGGGATTAACACTTTGGTAGGTGTTTAATTAAAAGTTAATTAACACTGATCTTGACTGGACACTTAGCTCTGATACCAGTAGGGGACAGGACTGAGTGCAATTTTTATTTTTAAAATAAATTCCAAAAACATAATTAATTAATAGTAAAACAAAATCAAGTAACAACAAAACTTGACTAGTAATTGATTAAAATAATAAACATGAGCAAACCTTATGTGTATGAATGGATAATCCAAAGCTTTGGATATTAATATGAATGGCCTAGAGGCACATGAATAATGATGGAAATTAAATGCAAGGAAATAACTATGTAAAATATGAATTTGCATACAGAAGAGTTTTGAATGAAGACTTCCTGGTAGTATTGAATTTGGCGTAATAAAGATAAGAAAGAGAGAGGAATAATGTACAAGAGAAAGAGGCAGATGAGTTCTATCATTACTTACAACTTTGAAGCCTTTATATAGGCTCAAAAAGTAAAATATATAGTACAAAATAATTAATGCTACAGGAAGGTGATAAGAATTCTGACATTTGAATAGTAAATGGATAAGATTATTGAATCATCTTGAATGTTAACCTTATCTTGAGCAGTTGTAGAATGGTTGATGTTTGGCAAACTTGTAAAATGTTGAAAGCGAAATAAATTGCAAAATATGATTAATAATTGATTAAAACAATCAGCATGACAAACTAACAACTAGGAATAGTGCAAGGCTTGAACAAAATAACAAATATGAATACTGAAATGAATAAGGCAAACTTTGAGAAATTAAATCAACATGAGTGGGGCTAAGTGGTAGGAAAGTAATGAATTATTATGGAAAGAAAGAACCAAAGGGTAAAATATGAATAGGAAGCTTGCAAGAGAGATACTTGAATGAAAAACTTACTGATAGTATTGAATTCAGCGAACTGATTACAACGAGAAGGATAAGGAAGGGAGAGAGAAAGTGGGGAAGGGCAATGTACAAGTGAAGCAGATGAGTTCTGAATTCTGCCATTGCTTACATCTTTGGAGCCTTTATATAGGCCCAAAAAGTAAATAT
This sequence comes from Stenocereus thurberi, assembly GCA_002740465.1. NCBI lineage: Eukaryota > Viridiplantae > Streptophyta > Magnoliopsida > Caryophyllales > Cactaceae > Stenocereus > Stenocereus thurberi. The sequence continues at coordinate 16,727 of NCQT01088689.1, read as the reverse complement.
ACAGTACACGATAATAATTAACAAGATAGGATTTCTGACATTTAAACAGTAAATAGATAAGTTCGTGGAATCATCTTGAATGTTGATCTTATTTTGAACGGTTGTACGCGGACAATTTTGAATGGTTGACGTCTAACAAACTTGTAAAAAGTTGACGGCTGCTCTTGATTTTTATTTTTATGTGCTTGCGTATCGGATTTCAAGGGGTGCAGAAAAACCCCTTGAAATTTGACATGCAATTCGACACGTAAGCACGCAGCAATAAAATCAAGACATAGTTGTGAAGTTTTAATAAGCCTGTCAGATGTCAACCATTTCCACATACAACTATTCAAGATATGATCAACATTCAAGATGACTCAACAATCTTATCCATTTACTGTTCAAATGTCAGAATGCTTATCGTCTTACTGTAGCATTAATTATTATGTACTATATTTTTTTACTTTTTGAGCCTATATAAAGGCTTCAAAGTTATAAGTGTAGAACTCATGAATCATCTGCCTCTTTCATTGTACATTACCCATCCCCACTTCTCTCCTTATCCTTTAGCTTTGCTCCTTTGTAATCAATACGTCAAATTCAATACTATCAATAAGTTTTTCATTCAAGTTTCTCTCTTGCAAACTTCCAATTCATATTTTACACTTTGGTTCTTTCTTTTTGTAGTATTCCATTACTTCCCCACCACTTAGGCCCACTCATATTGATTCAATTTCTCAAATTTGCTTTATTCATTTTAGTATTCATATTTGTTACTTTGTTCATGCTTATTGTTTTAATCAATCACTAATAAAGCTTTACTCTTTATTAATCACATTTTATTATTAATTAATGATATTTTTTAACTTATTTCAAAAATAAAAATTACACTCGGTCCTGTCCCTAACTCGCATCAGAGCCAAGTGTCTAGTCAAGATTATCCAAGTGTTAGCCAAGTGTCTAATCAAAGTTAGCCAAGTATTAGTTTAGTATTTAGCATCCCTTATTTTATTTTGTCTAGTCTTATCATCATACATCTATGCTAAAATCCTTGTGACTAGTCGAAGTACTAATCAATTAGCCTAAAAAAGGTTAGTTAACCCTTAATGACATATAAATATGCTTATTAAAGATAGAGATAAGTCAAGCATCTGGCTTGGAAGCTATGCTCGTCAACAGTATTGGTCAGCCATCTGTGAGTCCTTAGGGCACCTCCAGGAAGTTCGTTGGTCAGCCTGGTGATTGGTGGTCCCTGCAGTAAAGGGGTTGGACCGACGGTGGTCTCAATGTGGTCCCGCAGTGCATGGCTAGGTGCCTAGTAGTTTTCTATCTGAAATAGGTGCATATTTGTGTGTTATTATGTGTTGATTAATTTCTTTAGTCTAGTTGATTACCCTGAGACTAATGATCTTAAGACTTTTTTCTAGATCATCAGCATCATCATGACATCCTTATCATTAGCATCTCATCATCATTACATTATTATGACATCATCCTCATATCGTTCTTTTTTGCATTTACGTACAATTTCTAATGAAAGTTTGCATTCAAAAGAAAAATGTTTCAAGCAAAATTATTTTCCTAAATTAACCTCTTTTACTAATCAAACTTTTCAAGTTAATAGAGTTTATCTCAACAAAGAATTTTATCAAGATTATAATCCATCTTACCAAGATTGGTTCTTTTCATATTTTTCAAAAGATATGCAACAGCTATTCAAAACTATTTGTTATACTCAATTAGCTAAAATAGAAGAAAATATACCTTTCTTTGATTGGCTAAATGATTTTCTTCCAAAACATCAAATCTCTATTGCTAATTGTAATAAATACTTGTGTGCCACTAAATGAAAATTATGGTACAATCTACTTAGAAAGGAAACAACTATTTCCATTCAATCCTTGTCTTCCTCTCCAAAGCAAGAAATTCAAAATACTCGTAAAAATTCTCCTTCAAAAATATCCTGCATGGATAAACCATCCTACAGTATTTAACTTGAAAGCTTGGATTCAGAACTTAGCATTTAAGATAATTCACATCCTATTCAAACTACTGAAGATAATTTCAACAAAATTCAATTGGCAAAAAATTCTAGCAATTATTCATTAGAATCTTCTAAAATTAAGAAAATTCCTTCAACCAGCTCTCCACCTTTATTCAATCCATTCAGTGCACCTGTAACATCCCCATTATTCTAATTCATTAATTTAGACAATTATTAACCTGCATGGCAGCGAAAATTCTTAATGGGGTGTTATCGCTGTATTTCCTTCTTAGAAATACCAGGCTGGATACCAAGTATAGCGATTAATACAAAAACCTTCATTAATGCTTCACTCTTACATTCTCAAAATTAATTAGCGTTAGTCCAAAAGTTCATAACGATAACATTCTAGCATGTAACATCCATCATATTAATTTCATGCGTCCGTGCCACGCTCTACGTACATATCCCCAGCCCCATGCATGACTAGATCACCTGGAAAAAAAAACATTTTATAACAGTGAGATAAACTCAGTAAACAATCACCCCTAACAGTCGACTACACACACAAATTCATTTTGAAAGCATTCCAAGGGGAGGGAAAAACAGCAAGACTTTTCTGACACGTTTCTTATTATCGCAGTCTCTTTGATTAATAAATCTCAGGGATATGTTTTCTTGTTTTACGACTCAGAGTTCCACAGTTGGAGAATGGCGAGCGACCTTAGTGGGTCTCATGCCCTGTGCTCCAATTTAGCACGGCCGCTTAACACATTCCTGGCCTACTGCCACTCATGCAGTTACCGCTTAACCCTTTCTTGACCTACCACCAATAAAAATGATTACCGATAGCCTGACCCACGTCTCTTGCAGAGCACGTGGCCACTCACATGCATGCACTAGTTCTGAGAAAGACTAAAGGCCTTCAATCAATATACAACAGATTGACACTCACCCAACTCAGTCCCTTCCAGTTATTGATTACAGTTCTCTTTTCTAGAGATTGACTTAGCATGATAAGATTAATCAGACTCATTCATCTTCCCCAACCACGACATCACAACAGTAATTCATACATTCATAACAAACATTGTAAGTCTCAATTTCACAGCATGCCCATCATACAGATTCTGTCACGCGGTTATATTCAGTTACACATGCCATTGTGCTTTTAAAACAGTAAATACAACACCTCTTACCATGCTCCAAAATACACATGTTTTCACACAACACGAGGAAGGGTTAGGGCATGATTGTTACCTAGTTACCGTATAAATTACGCGCTCGGTTACTAAATTGGATTTAGTGCTCTGCACCTGAGCCGACAAACGGCTTAAACTCAATCTAAAAATTTATGAGGTTGCACCCCTTGCCCCCTAATCCTTATTTCTTGAAGTTGTACAAAATTTTCCATAAGTTTAGGGCCTTCTAACCAAGCCATGCCAGGGTTAGTTTTAGCCAGAACTGGGCCTCACTTCCAGAGGCCGTAAGTCCTGATCTGAACGTCCAAATTATGCATTCTAGTTAACCTAGAAAATTTAATCCGTCCTTGACCCTTTCCATGCTTGGGGTTCTGCCCAGTCCCGATTCGAACTGGGTCGTTTTCTCCATTCTTTTATCAGTGACACTGACTGTTCCAGTCGGACAGTCCATGGTAATTTGTTTATAACTCGAGCCACACCACTCCAATTGGCCCGATTCCAAAACAAGATCGTACGGGACATCCCGAGACAGTCATCTTAAAAAAATTCACAATTTTTGATGAACGGGTCTGGCCTAGGTAGTTTTTCAAAGTTGCCGATGGTGCAGCCCGATCCCCAGACCGGAAGTTTCTGCTCAGATTTGTGACCCGGATTCCCATCCCCATAACTTTTACACCCAACCACTGAAAATTTATTTCTTCCCCAATACGGAAAGATGGGCTCGTCTACTAGAACTCTCAAGTTTGATGTTCTCATTAATTCCCACTGTAGCTAGGTCAAAATTTTGAAAACTTACCAACTATCCTCACTGACCCGGTTTTAATAGCGCTCGGTAAATAGGGCATAACGTTTACAATACAACCCCGATTTGTCCAATTCAAAAATCATGTTCTTAGCACATTTTAGCCTGTCTTCCATAAAATGTTTACAATTTTTGGATGTCTAGAGAAAAACCATCGAATTTTTAAAATCAGTGTATTTACATCGACATTCTGCCCAGCACAACCTTCCTTTTTAGGGTCGGTTTTTCGATTGTGCCGGGTCACCAAAACTCTCATCCTTGCGTTACTGACCCCTAGACCCTAGTTCAATCCTACCCTAGCCAAAAGAATTGAATTTTATTCAATTTCAAAAAAAAGGCCATCAAAACGACGTCATGTTTGACCTTGGACCGGTTTTGGATCGAAATTAGTAGAATCACCGCTTCCGCCCAAATTTAATGCCAAAAATGCTG
>NCQT01088684.1:7805-18054 GCA_002740465.1 Stenocereus thurberi | reverse complement strand
TCATGTCCCTTCTCCAACTCACCATCCACCGATATCACTCTGGCACCATCATCATCCCTACACTCTTTTACACGAATTCCTTTCCTCAACCAACTTTTCATTACCTCCAATTCGACATTTTCACCATCTACTACTCAATATAGTTAAATCCAATGATCAAGATAGATTAAAGGTTCGAGAGGTGGCTGCATAAAGTAAAGGAGTCGCAATTTGGAGGCTTCACATAAAATTAGAGTAATTTTAGGGTACAAATTAGAGATTAAGCTTTCAATTTCATTTTTGATACGAATTTTATTTTCTAGATGTAATTTAATTTCTAGTTTAGGTCTTTGATTTCTTATAATCTAATGCAAATTCTTCAAGATTTAAATTGAAATTTAGAGGTTCTGGATTTGGGTTGCGTGAATTTCTTGATTTTTGAGGTTTGTTTCTTCCCTCGTTTTGGAGTTTTCTCTCCCTGGTATTAATGGGGGTCTAAGGAAGCTTAGCTGGGTCATGAGTGGCTTGCAGCTGGGACGTCCATGGATGTTCTCCCTTGTCTTCCTTTACCTCTTCTTCCTTTTTTCGTTCTAGTATGTTTTAGTTTTATTCCTCCTTCCCTATTCCCTTTTTCGGATATGGATCGAACTGACATTAGATATGAGGTTGTCAATTATTTTGAAATAGTTGGTCTATGTTCTACTAATTCATTGTTGAACTTTTAGATTTGATTTTCCATGTTTTCGACTTTCTTTGGATTGTTGTTCGAATCCTTTGGCTTGATTCTTTATTGTGTCGTCAATTAATGGATGTTGATTGATGAATTATGATGTATCTTGGCTTACTTAACCAATAAACCAAAACTCAAGACAACATAAGAAATCAAGAATAGTATCAGTAGAGTTGCGAAATCAAGTGATTAGTCAAATGATACAAAACACCAAAATTGAAGCTCACTTACGCAGTCACTTTAGGGCTTCCTGGATATAACACCACCAAGAAGAACCAAAATGGTGTATCACCACTTAAGCTACCAACTCAAGAGACAACCACTAGGAATTTAGAGGGGAAACTGAGTTTAAACTCCAATTATGTTTCAATGTGGGATAATCTGAATGCAATTCAAAATGAGAGAGGTTTATATATGACCTCCTCTCTTACAAAGCCAATGGCTAGAAAGAAAAACACAAAGTTCATATGCTAATAACATCAGAGTAGGGGATTACAAGCATATTTGAACTAAAACCAGTTACCCAGTGACACCTGTTAGGGTCATTCAAGCTAATTAGATGAGGTGTCAACTCTCTTAGCATAAACGGATGGTCTTAAGCTCTCAAGTTAACCCTTAACTAGGCTAAAATACAACTTGTAGCTTGATTAGATAAGCTAATCATTATTCTGGCAATAAGTACAGCTTGCTGGATAATAGGTTGTTTTGGACCAAACTTCAGCTGGTTAAAAGCAAGCCATGAGGGAGCTAATTACCATCTTATAGTGGCTCATATGATCAATATTTTAGCTCACTTTCAAGTCCTAAAATCACATGCCAGATGCATGCCAGGAAGCTTTTGAATTTCCCTTCAAAACTGGACTGCGCTAAATTACAGTCCAAGATGCACTGTCCTGAACTTAAGCTTGGTAGGCTGATCTTTTGTGGTTCAAAATTGCTGCAACTTGTTTTATTGGATCAAGAACAAGTCAAACTAAAGGTGAGGGAGATTTACGGGTCTCTTCCAAGCGATGATCGGTGCTAATCATGTTCATAAAAACTGGCTAGACATTGGCTGTGCTGGGGCTGGAAAGAACTAAGTGCTGAAGATGTTCCCTGACTGTGGGCATGACTTCCTTCACTTTTTTTGGGTTAGAACATCCCTTAACTGACTCTGTAGGCTCATTGTTGTCCTTGATGACTTGGTCTCCATAAAATTAGACTGAGCTCACGAGCAGCAATGCCCTTGTTTCTCTGTCTTTTCCTTCTCTCACGACCTTCTACCCCTTTACTTATTTTAATCAATTCACAGGTTCCCATTTTTCCTATTTTGATTATTTTGTTTGCCTTTTTTCTAAGATGAGCTTTTAATTGCTGAGTAGCAGTACCGTTGTTCTTAGCTTATTTTTATTTTCTTTCATATAGCTAATGCTTCTATCGCTTACAAGATTCTATTTTTTTACATTATTCAAAAGTTATAGTTTGGGTCAATTGACTTATTTTCTGGACTACTTTTCATACTCTTATGGTGTAATAGGTGGAAAATTAGAAAAGGTGTACTAATTTATATATTTTTTATCCTATCTAAATTATCTTCCTTTAGTGATCTTAGATGTTATGTTATAGCTATGTAGTGGTCTAGTCATAGCTCATTCAAATGTTTTAATTACTTTTCTATCCAAGTCTTGTTAGTTTAGGCTATTATAATAGTTGAATTTAGCTAATGGCCTGTTTTTACACCCCACCCCCAAGGAGATGACTCTCAAGTGCTATAGCGATAAGGTATACGCTTACGACATTATATATTACCCTAAAAATCACAAATGCTAATCTTACATAGATTAAGGTAATAAAAAGAAATACTCATTGTTCCTATAAAGTGAGATGGAATACATATGGAACAAGGGCCCTGTCCATGCCCTTTAGGCTCATAATGTTAAAAAATTCCTAAAATGAGAGGATGGATTGCAAAGGCCTATGAATTATCAAGTTTTCAAGAAGGAAAAACATGGCAGGCAATTGTTCTTTCGACATGGTAGTATAAAGGGTTGGGTCTATAAATAGATTCTCAAATAGTTGAGAGCTCTTTAAGAGCTACTCCAACTTGTTTATCCTTGAATCCATTGATGATGGATCTTCTTTATGTATCGAATTGGTAGAACGGATATGCTTCTCTCTTTTGTTGTCAGCATCATGATCACACCTCTTTTTGTTGAGGTCATTTATGAGTTTTTGTTGCTTAGGGTGCCCTTAAAAGGCCATGTAGATTGGGCATGCGACTAGCTTTCTCCCCACCCTTAGTGTAATAAGAGAAACAATGGATAAGCTACAATGATATCCTTACAGAAACTATTAAGGCAAGATTTCAGCTAATGTCAGTACTAATCTGACCATTGTTAGGCTCTGTCCACAACTTTCAAATCAGGACACATTTGATTCTTGGTAGGGCTTCGGTTCTTGGTCAAAAAGGCTAAAAGACTCCAACTCATTTGGGGAAAAAAAATTACTCTCCTAACATATAAAAAGGTACCATAGAAAACACCTAGCACTTATTCAAGATGAACATTCGCATTAGATTTGATCCAAGATATATTTTCAAAGGGCGCACAATAGACTCAGTGGTTGTAGTGTCCAAGCGGGATGGACTTGACTCTTTTTATTTCCGAAGTGGTGTTCTTTCGAAAGCTGCACGATTGTTCTCCCTATAGACAGTGCCATGACCAAATGGAAAGAACTAATAGTGGTTAGGATTTTCACATATCTTAGGGGTAAAAGAATAAAGTTATGGGCATGCTTTACTAGGCTGCACTCGATAAACTTCAACATATTATCAAGGCTAAGTGCATTGTGCAAAATGCCTATATGATAAAAATTTTGAACCAAAAAATAAAATTTTAATTGCATTCATTCCTTTCAAGTCTCACCCTCTTACCTACATGTCCACAGTGGAATTGCTACTAAAAGTGTTCAGATCGATAGTGATGGCCCACCAGTGATGAAATCTCATATGATGGAATGGTGATTTAATTTTATAGAGCCAGCCCTACATCTTTAAAAGAAAATATACAAATCTATAGTTCTATTAAAAAAATACACAATCTATTCTTTAAATCAAATCATTTAAATTGAAGGCATAACCGAGGGATAAAAGATTTAACTCTCAAGAAGAAGGAGGGTTTTTTTTCCAATGGGATTATAATCTTCGACGTTCCTAACTAAGGATTAGATAAATTAATCCATGGCTATAAACCATGAGAATAGACTCGGAGCTAAAGGTATGATCCAATGTTGATGTAGAGTAAGGCATCCTAGTGAGTTCCATAAATCCAAATGATGTCCATGATACCAAACAAGGATAGAAAATCAAGGTGAGTAAGCAATGATCAGTCAGATTCACTCCTTGTTCTTTTGTTCCAATCAAGAACTGAACATGGTTTTGAATGGCTTGATTCTTGGAGTTTTTAAGACATCTTATGGACGAGTCCTACTTTTTTGGACTCCCTAAGATGTCTAGTTTCACTAACGAAACTCAATTTTGGCCTAATCCATAAGAATCTCACTACATTGGTCCAAAATAGTGAAGATGTACTGTGAAGATTAGATATACTATGAAGATTCCAGTATATCCATATTAAAAGACTAGGTGGGATCACCATCTAAAGTCTGATATAGAACCAAAATTTTTACTTGGGATGATAGCTAACATCCTAAGGTGTCAAGCCATGAAGTGAAATCCAAATCATGACAAGTACATCATGGAGTTTCAGCTACATTTTGTCAACCATTGTAGTTTGAAGCCAATCTAGACCTGATTTGAGTTTCTAGTTGGTTCTCCCACCTAAACCTAATTTAATGGTTGATTCTTCACATTGGAATGCTTGTTGACATCCTAAGGAACCCAACTATGCATTAAAATCAGTTCTAAGTCAAGTATAGGTTAGGGAACCAACTTGATCATTTCCAGCGCTAATACGGGTTTATTTAAATAAGTTATTTTTGACTTTGCTGAGCTTTTCATTAATAGAGAGGGTTTTGTGACCTATGTGCTTACCCTTAGGGTTACTTGAACATCCAGCAAGATCATCATTGCTGGCCTTGTAGCTTTGGAATCCCACTTGACCAATTAGCTCAGGGAGCGACATTCACTTGCTCCCGGATTGGACAGCCACAAAGTGATCACCTGTAGCCTGTTATTTCGCTCTCTATCATGTGTAAGTGGTGTCTTTAAAGCTAATTAATCATGTTATAGCTCTAGATTGGCTCTAAACTAATTGTATTAGTTAGACTTATGCTTGTAATTAGGTTAAGCTAAACCTATTTTGTAAGACTGTTTAGTTAGGCCAGATTCATTTAACTAAGGAACTAGCTTACTTGCTTACTAGCTAGAGACATGTATATTAGCCTGCTTGCTTGTTCATTTTAACCATATTTGATTAATAAAAACTTTAGTTCATGTTTATTCACAAACTCTCTCAAAATCTCTCTTTAACAATTAGAGTATTGGTTGCTAACTTGAGTGGTTGCCTTTAATCCAAATTTGGTGGCTTCATTGCTGATTCATAACACAAGCTTGGTCAGATTGCAAATTGATGTCTTAGATTGAGTTTGTCCTATGTTAATAATAGCCTCCATTAGAAATGAATGTATCAAAATTTGTATTTTTGAGTTCTATGCAATAGGTGTTTTTCCAAAAATTAGTCTTATTTAGTGAGGCTTCTAACAAGAAGAATGTTATTAATGGTTGCTTATTAGCAATTTATCTTAACTGAATTAAAATGTATAAGAAACTGATAAATTTAGGTGGCCATGGTATATTTTTATTTCATGTGCAAAACATATGCACATAATCATGAAGAATAAAACAAAAGTATAATGAAGGAGTCACAATTGAAAAATGCAATAAAGAAGATTAATCACTTTAATTTATGGCTATTTAATTGACAAACTTAAGCTACCTGCTGTCCCCTATCCATGACCATAGTAACTACAATGGCTCAAGAAAGGAAATGATGTTCATGTGACCAAACAAGCTTTAATTGCATAGCCATTGGTAACTTTAAAGATTAGGTGCTTTGTGATATATCGCCTATGGACACATGTCATGTATTAGTTAGGAGGCCATGCCAGTTTGACAAAGGTGTCATTCATAATGGAACAGCCAACACTTACACCTTTAAGATCAAAGGTTGTGACTACACCCTAACCCTTTTGCCCCTTAACTAAATCTAGAATGTTAAACCTAGCCAAGGGGATGGAAACACAAGTAAGAAAACCTTGTTTTTGAGTGAAACACGAGTGGAGAGATCTATAAGCAAAGGCCAGCCCATTTATACCTTGCTTATGTCTGAAAAAGTAGAGGGAGAGATAGCTTTGCATCCCCTTGCTCAATCCATTGTACATGATTTTGTAGATGTGTTTTCTAGTGATCTACCACCATGATTACCCTTAATTAGGGGTATAGACAATTACATTGACATACTACCCAGAGCCTCTCTACCAAACAAGCCAGCTTATGGGTGTAACCCAAGAGAAACCAAAGAGCTCCAACGTCAAGCTCAAGAACGTATTGATAGGGGTTACATAAGAGAGAGTATGAGTACTTATTCTATCCTAGCTTTACTTGTGCCAAAAAAGGATGGAACTATGAAGAAGTGTATCGATAGCAATGCCAATAATGACATCAAAGTCAATTATAGGTATCCTATCCCTAGACCTAATGACATGTTAGATAAGTTACATGGTGCTCAAGTGTTTTCTAGGATCGATTTAAGAAGTGGCTATCACTAAATCAGAATGAGAGATGTAGATGAGCAGAAAACAACCTTTAAAACTAAGCATAGGTTATATAAATAGCATGTAATGCCATTTGGGTTATCTAATCGTCCTAGTACTTTTATGAGGTTGATAAATGAAGTACTTAAACCCTTTATTGGTCACTTGTTGTTGTATACTTTGATGATATTTTGTTTTACAGCCAAAATGAGAGGGACCACAAGTAGCATCTAAGATAAGTTTTCCAGGTTTTGGGGGAACATAAACTCTATGCCAAGATGGGGAAGTATGAGTTCTTCACTCTACAACTCACATTTCTTGGATATGTGGTTTCATCTAAGGGGAATCCAAGTTGATTAAAGTAAGGTGGAGGCCATCTAGACTTAGCCTCAACCTAGGACAGTCACAGAGGTGAGATCTTTTCATGGTTTGGCCTTTTTTCATATGAGGTTTATTAAAGATTTCAACTCTTTCATGGCTCCCGTTACTGAATGCGTGAAGGAAGGATCATTTAAGTGGACAAAGGCTACCCAAAGAGCCTTTGAGTTGATCACATAGAAGCTATTTGAGCACATATTCTAGCACTCCCAAAACCTTAAAGATATTTTTGAGTTAGAGTGTGATGCAAGCAAAGTACATATTAGAGCTATCCTAATCCAATCTAGGAGGCCTATTGCCTACTTTAATGAGAAGTTCAACGGTTTAAGATGTAACTACAGCACCTATGACAAGAAGTTCTATACTATTGTAAGGGAATTGACTCATTGAGGTCATTCCCTTAAAGCTAGACCTTTTGTCTTGCATTCTGACCACCAAGCACTCAAAAACACCAATGGCCGGCATAAGTTAAACCCTAGGCATGCCAAGTGGGTGGAGTTTTTGCAATCATTCAACTTTACTTGCAAGCACAAAAGTGAGAAGGAGAATGTGGTCGAGGATGCACTTGCAAGGAGGTATACATTACTTTCTGTGTTAGAGGCTAAAGCCATTGGATTTCATTCTATCCAGGAACTACATGAAGAGTACCCAGATTTTAAGGAGGTTCTAGAGTAGATTTCATCAAAGAGCAGCCCTTACACCATCCAGGAAGGCTACTTATTTAAGGGCAACAAGCTTTGTTTTTCGAGGAGCTTCTTAAGAGGGCTACTGGTTTGAGAGGCTCATAGAGGAGCCCTAGTTGGTCACTTTGGTCTAAACAAGACCGTTGATATCCTCAAGGAGCATTTCCACTAGCCTAAGATGGGAAGAGATGTGCACAAGATAATTACAACTTGTTTCATTTGCCACAATGCCAATTTCATCAAGGCTTGTACACCCGGCTACCCGTTCCATTGAGGCCCTAAAATAATATAAGTAGGGATTTTATTGTGGCCCTTCCTAGGACACAAAGGGGAAAAGATACAATCATAGTGGCTGTACATAGATTTTCTAAGATGCCTTACTTTATTCCATGCCACAAGACTGATGATGCAAGCTAAATTGCTGAGATCTATTCAGAGAAGTCATCAGGCTCCATGATGTGCCTAAATCTATTGTGTGTGATCAAGGCTCTAAGTTTATATCTAATTTCTGGAGGAGTTTGTGGAAGCTCTTACGCACTAAAATCTTATTTAGTACAGCCTATCATCCCTAAACTGATGGCCAAATAGAACTAATAAACCGAACTCTTACTGCTTTGCTTAGGAGTTTGATGAGCAAAAGCTTAAAAGATTGAGATCTAAAACTATCGCATGCTGTCTTTGCCTATAATAAGGCTCCATCCTATGCTACTAAATGCTCCCCCTTTAAGTGTGTGTACGGGATAAGCCCTCTTACCTCTATTAACTTGTTGCCTCTACCAAGTACATCAACAGTAAACCATGATGCTGAGATAAGAGCCAAGGTGATGAAAAGGTTACATGAGTAAGTGAGAAATCCTATTGAAAAGACCAATGCAGTTGACAAAGCAAGGGCAAACAAGCATAGAAAGAAGATAGAGTTTAGTCCAAGAGATCTAGTATGGTTACACTTCAGAAAAGAGAGGTTCCCATCCAAGAGGAAGAATAAGCTTATAACAAGATGGGATGGACCATTCAAGATCATTAAGAAGGTGGGAGATGATGCATATAAACTATAACTCCCAAGGGATGTGGCTATTTCAGCCACATTTAACATCGATGACCTTAGTCCTTATGTGGAGCATTATTTTAAAGACCTTTGGATTTCAGCATAAATCCTCTTGAAGAAGAAAAGGTTGATATAGAGTAAGGAATCCAAGTGAGTTCCCCAATTGTAAATGATGCCCATGACACTGATCAATGTCAAGAAGATTAACGTAGGCAAGTAATGATCAATCAGATTCATTCCTTGTTGTTTTGCTGTAACCCAAAACTGACCCTGTTTTGGATGATTTGATTCTTCATGTTTCCAAGGCATACCATGAAAGAGTCCTACTTTGTTAGACTCCCTAAGATATCTAGCTTCACTAAGGAAACTCGATTTTGGATTAAGTCATAGGCATTTTGCTACATTGGTCCAAAATCATAAAGATATGCTGTGAATATTCTAGTCTGCCCGTATTAAAAGAATAGGTGGGATCACCACCTAAACTCTCATTTAGGACCATAAGTTTTACTTGGGATGATATCTAACATCCTAAGGTGTCAAGCCATGATGAAAAATTTAAATCATAACAAGTTCTATATGGAGTTTCGGCAGCTTTTTGTCAACCATTACCATTTGAAGCTAATCTAGACCTAGTTTACATTTCTAGCTGGATCTTCCACCAAAAACCTGATTTAGGGCTAATGTTTCTAATTGGGATACTGGTTTACATCCTATGGAACCCAGCTAGGCATTAAAATCAGTTCAAAGTTAAGTATAGTTAAGGGAACCAACTTGATCATCTCTAGTGCTAATCCGGGTTTATCAAGCGTAAACAACTTATTTTGACTTTACTGAGCTCTTCCTTAACAGAGAGGGCTGACCTACTTACTTGCCACCATGGTTGCTTGAACATCTAGGAGCATCATCATTGCTAACTTGCAACTTTGGAAGCCCACTTAACCAATTGGCTTGAGGGGTGATATTCACTTGCTCCCAGATTGGATAGCCGTAAAGTGACCACCTGGAGCTTATTTCTCTTTCTACCATGTGTAAGTGGTGTTTAAGGCTAATTAATCATGTTCTAGCTCTAGATTGGCTCTAAACAAATTATATTAGTTAAACTCATGCTTGTAATTAGTTTAAGCTAAACCTATTTTGTAAGAAAGTTTAGTTAAGCTAGATTCATTTTACTGAGGAACGAGCTTAGTTGCCTGCTAGCTAGAGACGTGTATATTAGCTTGCTTGCTTCTTCATTGTAACCAAATTTGATCAATGAAAACTTCAGTTCACGTTTATTCACAAACCCTCTCAAAACCTCTCTTTAACTGTTAGAGTATTGGTTGCTGACTGGAGTGTTTTCCTTTAATTCAAATTTGGTGGCTTGGCTTGCATGATTTAGAGGGTGGAATCATTAAACCAGCTTGGATGCTGGCAAGGCCTTTATCCAATTCATATCCCCTATTCTTGTTCTCTCTATTACCGACCCAGAGCACAAGCCTGGTCAGATTGCAAATTGATCTCTTTGCTTGAGTTTATCCTGCTTCAAATAACAGCATCTCTTATAAATGAATGTGCCAAAATTTATATTTTTGGGTTTCATGCAATTGGTGTTTTTTCAAGAATTAGAGTTATTTAGTGAGGCATCTAACAAGAAGAACACTCTTAATGCTCGCTTATTAGCAATTGATCGTAAAAGAATTAAAA
>NCQT01088657.1:7292-18159 GCA_002740465.1 Stenocereus thurberi | reverse complement strand
CCTCAGACAGCCAAGGACACTATCATGAAGGACCAACAGCTTTTCAAGCCAACTTGGCTAATAATCAATGAGAGAGAGCCCTAGCTAATCATGTTCATGCTTAAGTTTATTGTAAATTAAGCGTCAATTAGCTTGACTCATGCATTGTAATAACCTAGCTTACTTTCTGTTTAGAAACTAGTTTGTACTTAAGCTTGAGTTGGAGTTTTCTAAACATTAAGGAAACTCCTTTTGGCGGGAACTTCATTAGGTAGGTTGTTTAAACCCCTCCCTTTTGCTGGTTATAAGGAATACTTGAATACAATTGATTAGCTCCATTTCTGAACTCAAATTTCTCTCTCATATCTCACTTAACAACTTTGATTAGCTTGTTAAATTGAGTGGATTCCTTTAATCTAAATCTAGTGGCCTAGCCTTTATGATTTTAGAGGGTGGATTCCTTTCCTAGTTTGGGTGCTGACCATGCATTAGCCTATCCATATCCTATATTCTTACTGATAAACAAACTAAATTCAATTTCAACTTAATTCCCAGGAAGTTTGCTTGAGTCTTGATTGAGCTCAAGCATCAAAGTGGTATCATAGCATAATCTAGTGTGTTTCTATTTGCTTTCTAGGTTTTCTTCTATTTTCTGGTTAAGACTTTGCCCAAACATGTTTCCCACAGCTCTATAAAGAACCCTACTACCCAAACACAAAGCTAGCCATAAAAACACCTCTGCTACCAAAAACAGATTCCTTAATTCCTATTACATATCCACAAGAAAGAAAAGCGATTCTTCTCAGCCTAAAGTTCCTAGAGTGCTTACCCTAAAACAAGCCCCTGAAATAGGGAGAGGGAACTCCATTTAACAACTCCAAAGGGATGTTTCTTCCTTGTCTACTAAAATTACCAATATCACCACCAGATTAGATGAAGTCCTTGCTAGGTTCAAATATGATCATTAAGGGAGGATGAGAAGGAACCATGGATCTCCAAGGGATGACCCAGCTCCTCCCCATTCGTCTTCATCCCAGATGAACATTCACCTAAAGGGAGGAGGAAGCTAGCTAGAGAGGATAATTTAACGGACATGAGATTTGACCCTCCTGAATTTAAAGGTACTTTGAATCTAGATCTTTACCTTGAATGGATTCAAACCTTAGATAGGTTCTCTGATTTGAAAGAATACTCATATGACAATCTTTCAAGATTAATGTCCCTAAGCTCAAAAAAAATATGCACCACTCTGGTATGAAAATACCAAGAGGCAAAGAGTTAAGGAGGGGAGATCATAAATCATAACTTGGTTCAAATTAAAGAAACTCATGCATAAAAGTTTCTTCCCTGTAATTATAAACGTGATCTATAACTAAGGGCATCATCATTGAATCATAGAAGAATTGTGGAAAAGGACAGTTATGAGTTCAACCAACTCTAAATTGTGTGGTTTGGAAGAAGAAGAACAACTAACGATGGTAAGGTTCCTTAGGGGACTTGATCCTAATTATCTCTGAGAAGGTTGAACTTCGACCACACTGGTCCTTTGAGGACATTTACAAGTTGGCCATTAAGTCGGAGAAACACTCCAAAAAAACAAGAGGCCTTTTACAAGTTCCTCCTCACCGTCTAGCCTTTAAGTCCAGTCTCATCCTGTACCTGAGGCCAAAGTTGTATCCAAGGATAGCAAAGAACCATACAAGGGAAAGAGCATTCTAAAAGAGTTTCTTGAGAAACTTGATGACAAAAGATGTTTTAAATTGCCAAGGCTACGGTCACTTTCAAGCTGATTGTCCTAATAGAAGGGCACTCACCATCAAGGAAATAGAAGAAATTAATCAGATTAACTGTGAATCTAGTAAAGAAGAAGAAGCAAATGAGGAGAAAGCTATTATCCTACCTTCTGATATGGGAGAATTCCTAGTGCTCAAAGTAGAGCTTGCGTGCTGTGGAGGGATCCAAGGAGGAAAGTCAATGTGAGCACATCTTTCACTCCTGGTGCACCATACAAAGCAAGGTATGTAGTTTAATCATCGATAGAGGCAGTTGAGTTGATAAACTTGAATTACCTGCTGTTCCACACCTAGGCCATGTTCACTTCAATGGCTTAAAAAGGGTAATAAAGTTCACGTGATTAGACAAGTTCTAATTGCCTACACCATTAGTAGCCTTAATGATTAGGTACTTTGTGATGTGTTGCCTAAGGATGCTTGTCATGTATTACTAGGTTGGCCATGACAATTTGATAAAGGGGCCACTCATCATGGAAAGTCTAATACATATTCCTTTAAGGTTAAAGGTTGTAATTACACTCTAGCTCCTTTACCCCCTAGCCAAGTTCGAAACATTTTACCTAACCATTGGGAGGGAAACACAAGCGAGAAGGCCTTGTTTATGAGTGAAATATGGGTTAAGAGGTCCACAAGTAAAGGTGAAGCAATTTATGCCCTACTTCTGATAGTAAAAGAAGAGGGAGAGACACCTTACATCCACTTAGTCACCTCTTGTACATGAGTTTATGGATGTTTTACCTAATGATTTACCAATTTGTTTGCCTCCAATAAGGGGAATTGAACATCAAATTAATCTACTATCAGCGGTTGCCCTTCCAAATAAGCCAGCCTATAGATATAATCCTATGGAGACCAAGGAGTTATAAAGCTATGTTCAAAAGCTTATTGGTAGAGAGCACATTAAAGCATGAGTCCATGTTCTGTCTCGACCTTACTTGTTCCAACGAAAGATGGGACCATGACAATGTACGTGGGCAGTTGTGCTATTAACAGCATTACTATCTACTATAGGTACCCCATTCCTAGAATTGATGATATGTTAGATGAATTGTGTGGTTCTAATGTGTTTTCTCATATTGACTTTAGGACTGGTTATCACCAAATTAAAATGAGGGACAAGGATGAGCAAAAACCAGCTTTTAAAACCAAACAAGGGTTGTATAAGGTGCTTGTAATTACTTTTGATTTATCTAATGCCCTTAGCACTTTCACGAGATTAATGAATAAGATGCTTAAACCTTTCATTGGTGATAAGTGCTTAGCGTTTACTTCATTTTAGGGTTGTTTTGTTTCATTTTTTGGGAAATTTATGAACTTTATGTTATCATCTGCACTCCTATTCTCGTTTTACACTTGGTTAATGTTCTTGTATATGTTTTGCAGGTTTTTAGACATTTTTTCCCCGACTTTGATCCCTAATTAAGCATGATTTGACACCGTATGGATGCCCTCAAGTCATCATACCCATGGAGGAAAAGAATAGCCAGAGAATTTTGAGTGAAAGGTCACCATGGATGGTTAGTGGTGAGCCTTAAACTACTTACCTCTTTGTCTTCTTTCATCATGTGGCTGAGGATGCTCTAGTTTATGCTTAAAAAGGGGTATTTGGCTGTAGAAAAGAAAAAGAACTTATCTCACTTCTCACTCATCTTTTTGATAGTTTTCATTAGAATTAGGATTCCTAGTTTATTTTTAGAGTAGAACAAGAAATTAAAGAAGAGCCTTGGCCTTTAGAGGTTTGAAGATTGGGACACCATTGGAGAATCACCATTGTTGCTAAGTTTCTCTCCCTTTAGCACTTTCCTGAACTATTGTTTTAGATGTTAATTTTGAACATGAGTGAGTAGGTTATTTAATCTAGGGATTTGTTAGCCAAAGTATTGATGTTGGATCCTTAATCTTCATTGCTTGTCCTTATTCTATGTTAGAATGATTGAATTCTACCTTATGATTCAAGTGTTACGAGTGAATTGTGGCCAAATTTGCTTGCTTACGCTAGACAATTGAGTAAAGTACCAAAGGATAAACTTGCTTTTTTACTGATAAAATAGGACTTGATTTAGCAATACTTGAAGGAGATTTATTTGGTAAGAGGAAACTTAAGCTAATCAAAAATCTATAACTTAGACTAAAATAAGGGCATTCGAAAGAACATTAATTGGATTAGTTTAGGCAATTCAATTTACTTGGAAAGAAAAGACTGAATTTTAGTTCGTTTGCACTCCTTTCAGTCATCCAATCTATGTAAAGTGTATGATTTAATCCATTGATCCAACTCTTTAATATGCGAAATAATTCCCTAGGTATTTAATTCGATTGAGTTTTCCAATTAGTTAATTAGTTTAATTCAAACAGCCTATTGAAACTTGTTGTTTGGCTTTTATAATAGGTCAAAACTCAATAGATTACATTTGGTTTATGTGGAAATGACATTAAAACTAAACTATAACACCCATGTTCTTGCAGTAATGCCGTGCCTTTGGAGCTGTTGCGGGGGAACAATTTGTGGATATTAACGAAGCATTTTTTTGTGTTTTTCTTTTTTCTTTGTATTTTTTTTTTACTTGTGTAGGTAGAGTTTGTTTTGGTGATCTTTGTAGGATTTCTCCACTTGAATGCGAATTCCTTTTGAATTCGATCCGAAAATAGGAAGCACTTTTCTCTCTAGGAGAAAGAAGTTAAAGTTAGAGGAGTAAAGAGCCGAAGCTCAAGGAGCCTCTTCAACATTGGTGGGAGAGAGAGGTGACTAAAGAAGGACGATTCGGGATTTTATCACCCTAGGGGTCTAAGGCATTCCCTCTAGCATTGCTTGACTAAATGTGGAAGCATATAACTTTGAGCTCAAGGTAGCTCTTATTTCTATGGTGCAACAATCCCAATTTGGAGGCACCCCGTCAGAAGATCCCAACTTACACCTCTCGGTATTTTTGGTGGGCGGCACATTGAAGCTGAATAGAGTTTCTACCAATGCCNTTCGATTGTGGCTATTTTTCTTTTCACTTAGGGATAAGGTGAGAGCATGGCTTCATTCTTTCTTACAAACTTCATTCTCTCGGATGCATCACAACATGAGACAAGCTCACCAAGGTTTTTCTCGAAAAATTCTTTCCTCCAAGCAAGACGGCGAGTCTAAGAAACCAAATCACTACCTACGCTCAAAGGGAAGATGAGTCACCCTATGAAGCTTATGAGTGATTCAAGGACATATTGAGGCTATGTCCACATCATGGGCTCCAATGACGGATGATAGTGCAAGCCCTCTACAATGGAGTCACTCAACTGGTGAGGTCTACTATAGATGCAATAGTGGGAGGTGCTCTAATGAACAAGACAGAAGATTAGGCTTACAACATTATTGAGGAGATAACGCTTAATAACTACCAGCCAATGAGAGAAGCTAACCCAAGAGCGTCTGATGTAAGTTAGAGCTTGATGCTCTCAAAGGTTAGAACAATTGAATGTTAATTCTATTAATTCAAGTATCCCTTCCCCATCATGTGAAATATGTGGGTCTGCTGATCATTTGACTATGAATTGCCAAGCTGAGAGCCGATTTGCCTGAGATGCTAGTGACCAAGTCAACTATGTCAACACCTATAACTCTAAACCAACCAATGACCCATTCTCCAACACATATAATCCAAGTTAGAGGAATCACCCTTATTTCTCCTATAGGTCTAATGCCCTTTTTATGCCTTAATCCAATGCTAGATCACCATTTGGATTTCAAAGACCATGTTACCCCTAATAGGTATCTTAAAAGTCTAATTTAGAGACAATGATGGAGAGTATGCTTTTGGTGCAAGAAAAGCAAGATGGGTATATTAAACAATTAGCCTCTAAGGTTGATGTGCTTACTACTTGTAATAAGATGTTGAAAACTCAAATTGCCCAACAAGCAACCTCTTCATCTCCACCCTTGAGTAGACTTCCTCATAAGCATGAACTTACCCCTGGGGTGCAATGTAATGCCATGATTTTAAGAGGGGGCAAGCAACTTGAGGGACCTAAGGAGGCTAGCTAAGATAAGCATTTGCATGATAGAGATGATGTGGTTGTTGAGAGGGAGGTATTTACTCCTTCTAATGATGATGGTGTGCATAATTCTAGTAAGGTTCCTAATGACCCCAAAAAAACTTTCCCAAAACCTTATGTTCCACCTTTATCGTTCCCTCAAAGAATGGCTAAGGATAAGCTTGATCAACAATTTGGGAAGGTTTTAGAGGCCCTTAAGAAACTATACATTAACATTCCATTTACTGATACCTTATCTCAAATGCCTTCTTACGCTAAGTTTTAGAAAGAAATTTTGTCTAGCAAAAGAAAGCTAGAAGAGCATGAAAATGTGGCATTGATTAAAGAGTGTAATGTCGAGATCCAAAACAAGCTTCCTACTAAGCTTAAGTAACCCGGTAGTTTTTCTATTTCTTTACAGGGAATGTCTCAATAGATTTGCTTTTTCTGACTTCGAGTCTAGTGTAAGTTTAATACCCCTCTCTCTTTATAAAAAGCTTGACCTAGGTGAAATGATACCCACCATCATCTCCTTACAATTGGAGGACCATTCTGTAAAGTACCCAATGGGTATTTTAGAGGATGTTCTCATTAAGGAGGGAGATTTGTATGTACCTGTAGATTTTGGGATCCTTAAAATGAAAGAGGATGCACGCACCCGTATCATTCTTGAGAGGCCGTCCTTAGCCAACACAGGGTGCCGCATTGATGTAAAAAACAGTAAACTATCTTTTGATGTGGAAAATGAACATGTGGAACTTAACTTGATTAAAGCTTCTAAATTTACTTCTATCTCTTGTGAGCGTCATCGAATTGATGTGGTGGATAGTTTGGTATGGGGGACCATTTCTAATAATGCTTCTAATGATCTTTTTTAGCACTATATATTGAATGATGGTACTACTAAGGATGATAATCCGGAAATAGCAATGTGTACTCAATTCTTGGAAGCTTCTCCACAAGTTCCACCAATCTTTACCAAGGCGGAAGCACTAGTGAATAACGATGCGCCCTTGTCTGATGAGAAACTTGCTCCCCATGTAGAATTAAAATCTCTTCCTTCTTCTGTGAGGTATGAGTTTCTTAGCCCCAATTATACATATCATGTGATTGTGAATACAAGTCTAAATGCATCTCAAGTTGACACTTTGCTAAGAATACTTAGGATGCATCATAAGACCATAGGATATACTCGTAATGAACTTCAAGGAATTCACCATTCTATGTGTATGCATCATATTTTGATGGAACATAGCCATAAACCCTCAATTGAACACCAAAGAAGGTTGAACCCTAATATGCAAGATGTGATTAAAAAAATACTTTGAAATTGCTTAAAGCTGGCATTATCTACCCTATCTTCAATACGTTAATGCATTGGTGATGCATTTATTCCATGAACTAAGTAGATGGATTGCACATCATCCTCCCTTTCATTTTTAGAATAACGTTCATGACATCTTTTTACGAGATCATTTATAAGCTTCTGTTGCTCATTAAATTTAGCCTCCAATTGATTTTTCATTTTGAGTTGACATTTCAACCATGTGCATTATTAAGCGATCAGCAACATCGGCCTTTTCTCCGTGATGGTAGTTGTTGTTCATATCATTTTTTGCCATAGAATCAGAGGTTTAACTTTTCGTACTTGGTCACGATGAGCTTATTAAAAGACCTTGATGATCTTTTGTCCAAGGGCTCATTTCACTTTTATAAGCCATAAAATTTGAGGTTTTAGAAAAGAAAGACTCTTTAAAAAGGACAAAGAAATTATTGTATTTGTTTTGGACAAAAATAAGGAAAGGAAAGAAAAAGAAGAGACACCTTAAACCAAACCCTAAGAATGTTAACATGGATGATGCATAAACCTAAAAGAGCCTAACAGACTAGATAAATTGGGCAGAAGCATATGGCTAACAACATGATCTTGTCACACCACAGCTTTCTTTTAACCTATAGCGATATGAAAGTCATAGTCACTAGGCTGCAATGGGATCCCATAGGACTATTACGATAAATTCTAACCACCTCCAACATGACTTTGGCTATTGCTAGGTCCTGCTACTAATTAAAGCATTCCTATAGGGCCTTGGTTCTAAGTCACAAGGCTAAGAGACACAGACTCATTTTTGATGAAAGGATTCTTTTAACACACCCAACCCATGGACTACAAATGGCCATTAGCATTTATTCAAGGCGTTCACTCACAAGTTTTATCCTAACTTTACATCCAAAAG
This sequence comes from Stenocereus thurberi, assembly GCA_002740465.1. NCBI lineage: Eukaryota > Viridiplantae > Streptophyta > Magnoliopsida > Caryophyllales > Cactaceae > Stenocereus > Stenocereus thurberi. The sequence continues at coordinate 10,136 of NCQT01088657.1, read as the reverse complement.
AGATGCCATAGAGCCAATGTTGATAATGCTCATGTGGGATGATGAAATAGCTACTGATGATGACAACTATAGCAAAGGTCTCGAGACCAGCGGCTCCTTGATGCTCAAGCTAGTCCCCTTGATCCCTATAACTATCCTCTTTCAACGCGGTGCATCAGTTAGCTTTCTCATAGTAGTGGCTCCCTTGTAAGATATGGTAGGACGCAATGGTGCTATTGTTTTATAGAGTGACAAGCACATTTTTAAAAAAAAAAGTACACCAACAATTATGTAGAAAATGACTCTAAATCGAATGGACTCCCCTACTGGCATAGGATTTGACTTTCAAGAAGAGAAAGAGTTCTTTCAATAGGATTATAATTCCCGAGTGCCTTAAATAGGGACTTATAAAAAGATTCCATGGCTACAAATGACGGGGCGAGGTAGAGTCTAATAGTGTAAACACCATTAAGCTATCCTCTTCAATAAAAGCCCTTATTAGAAAATGATGCATTAAAATTTTTATTTTTTGATTCCATGCAAAGGCATACTATTCATGATTTTTCCTTATTATTTAGCGAGGCATCTACCAAGAACAATATTTGAGTGACACCTTATTAGCAAATCATTTTAAAAGAATTGAATATACAAGAAATCAGTAAATAGTTTGGCCTCTTTGTTAGTGAGATATTTCCTTATTATTCCTTTTGAAGAATTTTCAATAGAAAAATATGGTGGAATTTACTTACTACCAACTTTTGTAAGGTGTTTTTTTATGAGGGAAGAACGAGCTAGAACTTCCTCTAAGTGGCATAAGCTCTCGAGCAAAGAAAATAGTAGAGGTGGTGAAAGCTATTGAGGAGAGAAAATAGTAGAGTTTTCTATAGGTGGAAGTGATGATATATAGATAAAAATGTGGAGCTCCCTTTGAGGTTACGAGAGATAGAAGAACGAGAGGGAGAGACCTCTTTTTTATAAGGGGGCACATTTTAAGCACTTTTGTAAGTAAAATCAAATAAAAAATCGAATAAAATAAAAAAGAAAATACAAGTCAAAGTGATGTTAGAAATCAAACTAATTTATCAATAAAAATTAATTTTATCTCGATTTAAAGGTTGACTGGGAGACCAATTGAGCCTTTCATGCAATGTATGCATAAATTCATGTAATGCAGCCCAAGACAAGCCTAAAAGTGGCAAACAAGCCTAGCAGCACCAGTTGGGCTCTACATGGTGTCAGTGGGCTAGTCACCATAACTGCCTCAATGTTTTCATGCTAAAACATTCTCATTTGGTGTCCGATTGATACAATTGTTTTTTGTATGAAGGATTACTAAGTCTATTTTGTAATGGATTGAGTTTCATGAATATTAAATAAGTGTGGAAAGTGTTATAGGCTAACAGTTAGGAGGTCTTCATTTCTATTTATGACTCGCTATCTAGTTGATAACTTTTTTATTGCTTGTTGAGATTGACAATGTAATATATATTTGGAAAGATCTTCTGATGAGGAATTAACTCATATAGACTAATGTATGTTTTATCCCTCTTTCACAACACAAAATAAGGTCTAAATAATGAGAAGAAACTATGGATATGCTTTGTGGCCTAGCAAGATTAGCTGGGGCTTCTAAATTTGCCACTTGGCTTCAACGACATTTGTGATTATGTTGTCACCTTACACTTTAGGCTAGGCCTATATTTTTATGTTAATATTTAGTTGGATTGTTTTAGAGTACATTAGTACGGGGTAATGTGACACCACTACTCTCATTATCTGATGATTTGGGTCACAGAATTAGGCTGTCATGCCTACCAATTGTTCTAAAATCAAGATTTTTGGCCTTTTTAAACATTATTTGAAATATTATGGGTTTCAAATGCTTTTTAAAACTTTTTAAGAATTTTCTTAAAGAGATAATTTGTTTTGCAATCTAACTATTAGGAATCAAAGTATAATGTTCCTTTATCCTTGTTGGGTTAGGTAATCACCGAGTGACAATGGGCTGGAGATGCAATCATGTGGTCAGTTTAGAATTTAGCCAACGTTAATTTGGTGTTTCCAGATGGACGAGACTTCTTTTGTCTTTGAACTGAAGTACTTAGGAGAGCTACACCATGGTGCTCCTTGGAGGTAGCGTCAAAGTTAATTGGAAAACGACTAACTAGGGGTGAGAAAAAAAACCGGGTACCTAGTTCTGGACCCAGAACAGGTTTGGACCCAGCGGGTACAGACCCAAACGCGGTTAGTAGCTAGTTCCAAAGTTTAGGACCCAGTTATAATCAGGTCCGGTTCCGGGTCATGAAATTTTAGTACCGGACCCGGACCCAATACCCGGTACCCATTTAAAATTTAAAGAACTTCAATGAAAAGAATAAAAAGTAAACCCTTATTCCCTGAGTTATATATCTTGGTACCGACATCCAACTCCGAATTACCCCAGTTTAACCGATTGTTTTTTCCTCTGCTTTCAATTTATTCTCAGCTTACTCTTTATGTATCTCAACCGTCACAGAATTCTTCCTTCAAGCTTTAGTTCTTATCCTCATGAATGCTATTGCTTACTACGTATTTGCATTTATATTATTTTGATGGTTTCCCTCTCTTTCTCTCTCTATTTCAAGTGTAATAAAATAATTTTTAGGTTTCTCGTTTATTTTGTAATCTTGATTTATGGATTTCTAATTAACATTATCTCCAATTAGTTGAGTTTACTTTAGAGTATATGAATCTTTTTTACTACTTATTGCATATTTAATTTAGCCTTTTAATTTGGTTTTCAGAAATTAATTTAGCCTTTTAATTTGGTTTTCAGAAATTTAGCTTCATAAATGAGTTCTCAACTTCGTTCAATCCCACCCTCTC
>NCQT01088599.1:19564-31494 GCA_002740465.1 Stenocereus thurberi | reverse complement strand
CATATATCCATAGTCATATTTTTGACTAATTCATGTTCGTAGATCGATTCACTAACAGCGCTTATTTTGTATCCAATGACTTTTCTATCTAAACTCATACTTCGGTCTATACTATGCCTTGCGAGTTCAAAACTCATTCTCCTCATTTCACTGGTCATGTTAATTGGATCATCTTCTTTCAGCTCTTCTTTACCTGATGAAAACCCTTCTCCCCATTCTGATCGTGCACTCATGCTTCTTAATAATTGAAGTTTAATGGTAATTTTACCATTCTCATTAATTTGTATTACATTTTTCTTAGTGATCTTTGTAGGGTTGGCAAAGCTAGATATCCATGAACAATCAATCTTTATTTCCTTCAGATTGGTTTTAATCATTTGTATCTTTTGCATAGGGGGTAGCACTTTTAAATTTTTCTACTTTTATTATTGTTATCTTAGTCTTTGGATCTATAGTACTATCTAATTTGTAAATAATTTTGCAAAATATTGTTAGTGAGTATGCTCTTCTTTCATATCATCCTAACTGTTTTCATCTTAAGAGATAGGAATTCTTTAACAAATTCATCTTTTAGGTTTACATAATATCTAGGTCAACAATTGAATCCTATTAATCTGTTACATAAATTGGTCTTAATCCCTGTGATAATTTGATTATTAAATTTGGTATACATAATATCACAGAGCAAAGCATAAAGATTAATATATTTGCCATAATGTTGTAATGGAGTGATTTTATCATGGACACTTCCAACATTGATATATCTGTACTTTTTATATTTGTTATGCCTAAGAATATTTTCTCAATTAATGAGATTAACTTCGCCCACATCATGCCCACAATCTTTATCTCTAGATCTCCTTCCATCATTTCACATACGTATTTGATTTTCAATTGAAAGATGGAATTTCTATAGATCATATCTTTTTGGATTATGGGAAGAACTCAATATCCTTTGACGTCTTCGTTCTCATTGTCTACAACAAGCCTTCTCCTCAAAGATCACCAGGACTAATCGAGCCACTTTCCATCATATGACTGGTCTCTTCATAATTACTTTCTTCATATTAGTCTTCTAGTATAATTTCAACAATTCTTTGTTGTTATTTAGGGCTAATTCTAGTGCCTCTTCTTCACTTAGCTCAAAGTAATCTAGGCTTCCTGGAGTTTCAATCAGCTTATTATTCATCCTATTTTTGCATTCACTAGCATAATGTCCTACTTCTTTGCATGCCCAACATTTGCAGTCGTTTTTCCCTGCGGGGCAATAGCTTGCTTCCCTAAAAAATCTCTCCTTTGCTTATTAAAACTCTTTTTCATATAGATTTTCTTTTTCTTCTCCTTTCAGGTTCCTTTCCCTATTGGTGAGGTGAATCCCAGCAAGCAAGAAATTGCTTCTTAATTTTCGTTTGCTTTTGGAGATCAAGACATTTATCATTGATCCATTTTCTTAAATAAGAGATTCTTGAACCAAGGGTATCAATAACATCCACTCTTTCAAACCATGCAATGTGTTTTTCATTAATTATAGAATTTATCGGATATGGTAATTTATCATAGAACATATCAAGATTACTTTCATTATGCCCAATTTTGTAGTAATATTAACTAAATTCAATAATATAATTTTCTAGATATCTCATATCCCATAACTCTATATTATTAATCTTTCTTTGTCATTCTCTTGCTTTTTCTTCAGAATCAAATTTAGCTATGATAAACTCACTTTCAATTTCCTTGCATAAAGTTTTGAACATTACAGCTAGTGTTTCCATAATTCTTAATGCATTTTTACTGTCTTCATTTAATGAATCATACCAGTCAGCTACAATGCTACAAAAACTATGCTTAATATAAATCAAGAAACTTCCTACAGTCTATTTGGTATTTAAATTTAAGACTCTATTCATTCCTCTTTTCCAGTACTCAAATATTTCTTCTCAATTCCGAGCTGCATCAATGTTTGAGATATATCCGGTTTGGCTAATTGGGGTAAGGTCAATTTCTTTAAATGTCGTAGTTTTCCTTTGGATAAACTCAAAAGAAAAATTAGTTGTATGTTCTGCTAGAACATACCTAGGTCTTATAAAATGGATATTTCTTCTAGAAGATTCATCAAATTTCTCAGGTCTAGGAACTACATTGTTAATTAGATTGGACTCAATTTCATGTGTTAAGCTCTTCTCCAATCTCATTAATCTTGTTATCAAATACCATTTTACCATATTTCTTATCTAGTTTCTTTCTAATTTCTTCTAACAGTATAACATTAGGATCATCTAGTTTAATTAGGTTCATCTGCTGATATATTTCTTCATCTAACTGGACATTATTATATCTTTATTATCATCAGTTAAGACGTCCTGTTTATCAATGATTGCACCCATGATTTAGTTTAGTTCTTCTAAATTTTGTTTTTTTTTCAAACATATCCTGCAGTTTATCAAGATTGTATTGCTTATACTCCACCATCTTCTCCTTTTTCTGTCTTTTAGCTGATTTTTCTCATACTTCTTTGTGAGTTTTTATACCATGGAAAGAAAATGGATTTTTGTCTTTGGATTTTGGAAATAATATTTATGCTGAACGGGAATACTAATACTTAAAGTCCATTTTCCACTGTGTTTGATTTTGTTAACTAAAGAAAGATAGATTACAGACAATTGCTTCTTATTCTCCTTGACTTTAGTCTTAATTTTTGCCAATTCAGTTTTTAATTATAAAACTATATCAGTGACATAGTTTGATTGAGGTGCTACTGAAGTGGTTCCTTTTGATTAGTGAACAATATGTGAATAATTAGGAGCAGCATAAGTAGGTGATGACTTTAGTATTAAATACATTTAATTATCTTAATTAAGGATTAATTGGCTTAATAATCTTAATTATTTTGGTCACGTAGCTCTGATCCCAGTTGAAGAAGACTTCGAGTAGTACCTTTCAGCAGAAAACCACTTGCACAAAGTAAAATTTTTCAAAAGTAAGTTTTTAAGGATTGGGGTTGAACATGAAAATTTTAAAACCCTAGGGGGCTTTTTGGAATTTAAAAAGTTAGGTTTGTCAAGTTTGGTTCCAGAAATTATTTGCACCAAAGTTGGATAGACCAGAAAATTGTTTCCAGAGTTGTGAGTTCAGAAAAGTATTTACACCAAGCCTTAGGGTCCGAAATAGAATTTATCCACGGTTTTCTCCCGATTTGGGTTTCATACAAAAATCTTGTGTCCACAATTGTCTTGATAATCTTGTTTTATATTCTCTAATATTTGCATCCATTCACGCTTTTGCATCTAATATGCTCGATTTCAAAATTATTTTTCCTAACAAGTGGTATTAGAGTTGGGTCTTCACCTAATTCGGGATTCGAGCATATGTTGAAGGATGCCTACCATTGATATCAAGAAGTTCGATTACAAGATTGCTTATGCCATTTTCACCCATTCCCGGAAAGTCTAAGGGGAAGTTTGTTGGGTTTATGTCCAAATTCCGGGTTCAGCCCAATTATTCTAGCCTAAAATGTTTGGAGCTTTGTTATGGACTCAACCATCACTTATACTTGCCATGTGATTGAGTATTGATTGGCTTAAAATGATATATATTGTCAAGTATCGCTTCATTACTCATTCACATGGCTTTTATTGACCCAGAAAATGTCCCACTTTGATATTTGTTGGCTTGACTTCAATATTCTCCAGATTTTTTGCATTCTAGGCTTCTACGTAGAGAGCCCCATGGATGGGTCATGGTGCGGCCCATGGACTATGGGTCGTTGTGTGGCTTTTGACGTCATAGTCCGATTTAAATCATGTATATTTAATTAATTAAGTAATGTTATTAATTTCATTGCATTTAACTATCGCTTTTAATCATTTCGATTGGAAAAAAATTCATTTTGGCCCTCACTTTGCAATTCGGGTTTTTATTAACGAAAAATTTCAGGGAAATTGATTGTAGGCATTGATAATTATGATCTAAGTGAATAAATTATTTTTTCGTAGCATCATAAACATTTAAATTTGAGTTACACAAAAATATTATTGTTCTCGAGCGTTTTATTACCAAGCCCAATTTATTTTGGCCCAAATTAAAGCCCAAAAGCTTATGCATCTAACTTATCTAATTGTAATCATGTGTATCTAATTTTAATTAGCATAAAGCCACTTTTTATTGCTTAAATACCAGCCATGTATTAGGATAAGATAAGCATCCAAGTCCTTTTTTTCATCAGGCAAAGAATAGTCCTCTCTACTCTCCGCCACTTATTTCCCCCTTCCCCATGGCTACTGCTCTGTTGCACTACTGCCCAGCCACCACTCCCACCACCTCAGCCACCAACAATCCCCGTAGCCACCATCCACACTCCTACAAAATTCAACCTCACTTATATCTCCTTTCTCAAGCATCAAGGTGAGTAAAACCCTAACTCAATCATGTTGATTTTGATCTGTATTTTGGTTTTGGATTCTTATTTTGTTGTTTTGAGGGTTGATCATATTGTTTTAATGGAAACAAGATTAAGTTTGATGTTTTGATGGTTGGTTAAGTTGGAAAGCAAGTAAAGTTTGAGGTTGATCATGTTCATGCAAGCTTAAATTAAAATGATTGTTGCGGATTGTTTTGTATTTGATTTGGTAATCTTTAGCTTTATAAATGATTATTATGGTGTTAGGGTGGTTTTGGATGAATTGAAGTTGGATTTAAGTGGTTATGAGATAGGGATTTGATGATTATGTACAGTTTAATTTATTCTTGGCACCAAGCATGTTAGTTGTGTATACTTGGATGGAAACTGAATCTTGAATGTGTTGTTTAGCTTGGAAAATGACTTGGTGTGATGTTTTTAATCATAAAGGGGTGAATTATGGGATTTCCCCCAATTGATTAAATGAGGTCATTTTGCTCACTTATGCAAATAAGTAAGATTATTGATGTGTTTTGAGTTATTTGATAAAGAGAAGAACAAAAAATTGATGAAGATGATTATGAAGTGAAAATTGAGTACCATGGCTATGTAAGATGATTTTGAGGGACACACCATGGTTTGGTAATTTTAACAAGTGATTTTAGAGGGAGATTATGTGAAAAAGAGGGTTTATAATATGGACAGCAGGCTGTGAAGGACCCTGAAATAGGGGCCTGTTTACGAATCAACTGGTAATCTACCTATTGAAAATTATGATTTTTGGTGGATACATAGACCAATGAGTTATATTTAAATGCCTTTTAAATCACTTTAATCTGGGTTCTGTGGAAAAAGTTATAGTTGTTTTGCTAGGACTGTGTAAGATTGACCCAAGCTGTACACAATTGTGTTTAAGCTCAATTTTAGGAATCGTATTGCAGGAATCGCATTTTGTAATATGCATGAAAGTTTTGAGGGTCTTCTTAAGCTTTACATATTAGGATTTTAGGTTTCCATTTGAGGTCAAGGGTGAAAGTTATAAATTTTCTAAGGTTGACCTTGAATCGGTAACAACTTTGATTGTCCGTAAAAGCTTATTTGGTTTGGAAAACCTAAGTTGTATGGCATGTGCAAAGACATTGGAGAAGTGGGGAGATTGATAACTCAAGTTCAGTGTTTATTGGTCCAAACCGGTGTGTTTAAAGTAATTCCAAACCTACCTCCACTCAAATTTCCCTTAAACCTTGATTATCCATCTCAAAATGTCACACGTTCAATTATAACCATCAAAGTTTTTCTTTTATAATGCCAATTATTCTACTTTGATCAATTTTACTCCACATTATTACTCTCATTTATTTAGCTTTCAAATCAATTTGGTGTAACTTATCTTCTATGGAATGATTTGAATTATGGATGCCTTTTAATGAATTTCTATTACAGTTACAGTTATGAAAGTCAGCATTGTTTACTAATTACATATACCTATAATTATATTTCTTAAACAGAATTGGGACCTAGTCTATCGTTTCCCATTGTGCATAAGTATTATCTAGTGAGATGGCATTTTTAAAGACTCCAAGTACGTTCATTGCCTATATCTTTAGAAATCAGAGTGTATTTATCAAAATTATCACGTTTTGGCAAGTACATAAATGAATCAGTTTGTACAGTAATTTATCATTTAATTAGTGACCCCGTCAGTTATCATTTATAGGGCATCTGCCCTCCAGTTATCCGCGCGACTTCAAGCCATGTCACCCAATCGGCATGGCGGGTGTACACCTATCCATAGATCGTAACAATTACAAGGGGCTCACTACCACATAATAATTAACAATGCAGTTTTACATGTATCTTAGTCATTGTTTTAACTTAAAATGAATTGCAAAGCGGACCCAACCAATTTATGCAATTCACCATATAGGAATGCATGTATTGAGCTTCGGCTTACAGTTTGAAATATTTTTCATATTTTGTTTTTGGCAAATGACCAATTAAACACCTTCATGATAGCAAACCAACTAGAGAAATAAGTTGAGCAAGGGATGTGGATGGATCAATAGTGATGGCGTACATGTATAGTTTGAAACTTGAGATCTTCAGTTGATGGAGATGTAAACTTTATGGTAATTGCTTAGTTGTAATGTATAAACCTTATGTTAGTTATGATGTTAAATGTATATGAATTTGACTTATGCTCAACTATATCCTCTCAAGAGTATTTACCTTAAGCCTTGTCCTTTTTGGGATGGCAATAATGTTCCGATCATTGGATTTATCCCTTCTAATCATGAGAATTATTTGAGACACTGCAGATAGTAAAGTATGTACATTTGGGGTGTTGCAATTTTTGGTATCAGAGCCAGGTTGATTTTCTTTGATAGGATACGGAGTATAGAGAGTAGAGATTGGAGAGTGAGAAGGTTGGCAAGGGAAAGTTATTAATATATCTAGAGATTTATGACATTAGTGATTTATAGCAGTAGAAATGCCTGTTTATCTCTTCCATGTTCTTCACTTATGTTCCTCCTTGTTAGATGGATCCATATGCATTGAATATGATGTCAGGTACTTCTATGGCTATTCACATCTCTTTACTATATGCTAGTATAGTAGCCCACATGCAGACCCCATTTCTAAGTTTCATAGTGTTATGGTCCACACAAGTAGGCTGTTGTGGACCTTATCTGTAGTTAGCCCTTAGGTCGAGTTTAGGACCCGATATCATGAATTTATGATGACTCGAGCCTTGGGATGGGATGAACCTAGATTTAATTTCGCGAGGCTTAGGCTAACACTTTCATCGAGCTGTTATTCAGGAAGGAGTTTGAGCCGAGAGGGAATAACATAGACATTTTACGGTATATATATATATTTTCATTACACTTTGTATCTCCCCCACCATCATCACCTGCACCGAGCACTCCTCAGCTGCCTGACAACCCAAAGCCATCAGGACCTAGAAAGTGGATTCCTGTATCTAATGGATCAAATGAGGTTCAACATTGTTATAGATCTCCCTAGTACATCATAGTTTAGCTCTGATGGTGACCTCATGGAAGATTCAGAGAAGGACCTAAAATTGAAGGAGCATTATCTTGATTATGATGATGAGAATGCAGAGATTGGTGGTTCAGACAACAGTTTTGACTCGGGCGGGGAACTTAGAGATGAGTATGACCTAGACATATGATCCATCTAGAGATCATTAGATTGATTTATATTATACGTTGACATCTTAGATAGATTACTTTTTAAGCCCACATGTATATAGTATAGCCAGGAATTTTGTGCAGGTCATGACATTGCATATAGTTAGATAGGTCTTTCTAATTGTGTTGTCTAGTCCCGCCTACTTCTGGGCATGTGAAGGACTTAGTCTATTAAGGCAAAGTAGTGTTTTAGTTAGGAGGTAAGTGTAAAGGTTGACCTTGGGTGGTCAGTTGGATGTGATAATTCTTTGTGGAACCATGTATATGTATGTACCCGAGCAACTATAGCAATGATATAATGAAGCTTTATGTTATGTTTTAATAATACTTGGGCCATGCTAGTTGTATCTGTTGTGCATGTGTATCTTATATGTTGGTTGTAGTCAGTTGACTGAATTACTCAGCTGAATGGATAATCAGAATATGTGTAAAACAATGCAGAAACCCACATGGAAGAAAATTCAGATCATGGTCAGGGGTCAGGTGACCAAGTTTTGTGTAATATGCCAACAACCCTTAGTGAAATGCCCATAATTCCCCCTGAGTTGGTTAGTAATATGGAAACTCTAACTATTAACAGACCTTGGTGTCTGAGCTTATGAAACGAATAGCCCCAACACTTTCCAAAATCCCTCATAAATTTAATAAATTAGCAGATAAGGCAGGCAATGCAACCCTAAAGTATATGATGGAAAGTATGACCCAGTAGAGCTAAAAGCATGGATTAGAGGGATAGAAAAGATTTTCATAGCAGTAGAGGTTCCAAAGGATAAAAAGGTGAACATTGGAACATTTTATCTGACTGTGGAAGTAGACTTTTGGTGAAACACTATTAAGGATAGGCTCTTAGTGCTTGACTTCACCTGGAGTAAATTTCTGGATGAACTGAGGGCTAAATTTTACCCAGTTGTGGTTTAAAGACAAAAGGAGAAAGAATTTATGGAATTGAAGATGAGTGGTAGTATGACTGTATTACAGTATTCTAGTAAGTTTATAGAACTGTCCAGATTCATCCCTGAATTTGTGTCCTCTGAAAGACCGAAGATGAGGAGATTTGAAGAGGGTCTGGCTGTCTACATTCGCAACTAGCTAGCTGGACAATCAATCTTGACCTACCAAGAGTTATATGAGCAAGCAGCTGAAGTGGAGCGAGTAAAGACAGAGTTGAGGGCCCTGAATCCAATCATCTAAAAGAGAAAAGGGACTGAGCGAAGAGCTCTAAGTGAAAGTGTGAACCACAAGAAACCTTCTCCCACTTCTCCCAAGAGCCGTCCTGCAGACTCAGCGAAGCCCTGTGGGAAATGCAGAAGAACAAATCACACCACTCCAAAATGTCGAATAAGAACTAACAAGTGCATATGGTGTGGAAGCCTTGAACACCTTATCGCAGTATGCCCCTGAAGACTGAAGACTGTAAATAAGGGCTCCCACCTCCAAGGCCCGCAGCCGTAGGAAGGGCATATATATTGGGCAAGAAGGAAGCTGCCACCTCTTGTATGGTAGTCACTGGAACTTTCTTTTTAAATTCAAAGTCATTTTGTGTATTATTTGATTCGAGTGCTACTCATTCACTTATATCCACCTGATCTGTTATGCAATTGAACCCTGATAATAGGAAGGTAGAAACCAAGTATTGAATCAAGTTACCCAACAACTTTATAGTTGAGTGTCTTATCTCTTATAAACTTATTCCTATTACTATTGGTGGACTTATATTTCCTGAAGACTTGATTCAATTTGATTTGTCAAACTTTGATATCATTCTGGAAATGAATAGGGTTGCGTGGTTATGGGTCTAGATTGATTGTGAAGACCTTAAAGTTATTTTGAAGGGTGGAAAAGGCAGAGAAGTATGTTTTAATGGGAAGAGAGAGGAAAAACCTGGCCCTTAGCTCCTGTCATGGAAGCAAGTAAGATGTTACATCGAGGATATATTGAGTATTGAAGTTATGCTATTAACACTCAACCTAGGGGAAAAAAAGAGCTGACGATATCTCTGTAGTTATGAATTTAGAGATGTTTTCCTGAAGAATTACCAGGACTGCCGCACAAAGTGAAATTGATTTTGAGATCGAATTAATCCCTAGTGCCCCATTTATCTCTAAAGCCTTATATCATATGGCCCCAACAAAGCTTAGAAAACTGAAGATTCAGTTAGATAAGCCATTACACAAGGGATTTATCAGACCAAATGTGTCACCATGGGTACCCCAGTTCTATTTGTAAAGAAGAAGCATGGAACCTTGAGGTTAAGAGTCAATTATTGAGAGCTGAACAAGATCACCATCAAGAATAAATACTCATTGCCCCGAACAGATGGTTTATTTGATCGACTGTAAATAGCAGGAGTATTTGCCAAGAGTTATTTGAGATCAGGATACCATTAACTTTGGATTTACCTGAAGACATTTCCAAACCGTACTCAGGACCTGGTTAGTCACTATAAATTTACCGTGATTCCTTTTGGCCTGACCAATGTCCACGTGGCCTTTATGGATCTTATGAGTAGAGTTTTAGATGCTATTTAGACAAGTTTTTGGAGGTGTTTTAAAAGATATCTTAATATATTCTAAGCACAAAGAGGAATATGATGATCATTTGAGGACAATGTTGTAGACCTTGAGGGAACAATAATTATATGGCAAATTAAAAAAGTGTGAGTTTTGGTTAGAATAAGTGGTGTCTTTGGGGCATGTAGTTTCAATGGAAGGGGTTAAGGTTGATTTACAGAAGGTGAAATCAGTTACAAAGTACCCAAGGCTCACAAATGTTACTGAGATTAGAAGCTTTTTGGATTTAGCGGGCTATTATCGAATGTTCGTTAAGAACTTTTTGAAAATAGCTTGGCCCCTGACCAATTTGCTGAAGAAACCGAATAAATTTGAGTCGATAGAGAAATGTGAAAGAGCTTTTCAAGAGCTAAGGCAGCGATTAACTATCGCCTCAATCCTAACACTACCAGTGGAAGGAAAGGAGTATACCATTTACACTGATGCGTTGAAGAATGGTTTGGGGTGTGTTCTGATGTAGGAAGACAAAGTAGTAGCTTATGCCTCCCGATAACTCAAGCCTTATGAGGAAAATTATCCTAGTCATGACTTGGAATTAGCAGTTGTGATCTTCACATTAAAAATTTAAAAACATTACTTGTATGGATTACCTTATGAGATCTATACTGATCATCAAAGCTTGAAGTACATTTTCACTCAAAAGAAACTTAATCTGAGACAAAAGCATTGACTAGAATTGCTTAAAGCTGATGATTTGTAGATACAACATCACCCAGGAAAGGCAATTGATCAACTACCGCAAGCGCACGGATAGTTGTAGGATAGATAAAAGATATCGTTCCTCAGGGACTATTATAACTTATTGAGTGTTGCCTATCAGAAAGTCCTAAGAAAAATTCTGATTCAAGTGGATTTGATTTAACAATAGCAAATAAACTTTTCTAAATCAATAAAGGAAAAACGTCTAGGAATTCTCATGGTTGTGAAAGGAAATTGGATCAAAAATAATGAACATGTGCTTTCTTCTAATTAAATTCGAGGAATTGTAATTTCTTCAAAAACTTAGTCTATTCTTTCGAAATTAACTAAATTTACCTAAACTAAGCAAAAGTCGTTCTTGCAAACTAATTTGCCTTAATTCAAGTTCAATGTCTTCGATTACTTACTAGCCCTTCTAATATACAAATCTCTCTTTTGAGACGAAATTACGTTAGGTCTTATCAAGCGGTCCAACAATCAAATGTCACCTTTCAGTTTTTCATTCATTTGTTGTCAAGTGTACAAGCAAATTTCGGCCAAAAATCAACTCACAACAATTCAAACACTTAACAAAACGAAATCAAACCAATCATAAAAAAATCAAACCAATTATGAAAATAAGCACAATTGTATAGATTAAAACGTGATCCAATAATACTTCCACAAACTACTAAATCCCTAGACTAAAGAAAACTACTTAGATATGATAAAATATTAATAAACTAACCAACAATTGGCGAAATCTAAGTGAAAAGGAGATTGACTAAGATGGCCTTCAACCAAGGGATTCAGAACCGCCTCAAGAACAAACGCTCACACTCAAGACTCACACCAATACAATAACCAAACTAAAAATTACAAAATTTGAGAAAGAAACTAAAGCATTAATTTATGCTACTCTATAATTTTGCTTTGCTTGGAATGATCTTGGATGCTCTCTTCTGCTGTAGAACATTGCTTTTTATATAGATGATCGGTCGATCTCAACCACACAGCTGAGAGAAAACGAAGATGCAGCAGTTACAGGCCCACTACAGTCCGTGGGAT
>NCQT01088452.1:3024-13424 GCA_002740465.1 Stenocereus thurberi | reverse complement strand
ATATCATATTCTAAAATATATGGTTTAATTTTGAGGGTGTGGGGGGACCCCCTCAATTATCAAAGCAACGATGTATTAAAAAGTTGTATTGCGGCCAGAAAAATGATCAAATGCAAAGCAAAAAGCATCACCTCCAAACCAAGACTGGTAGACATGTCAAAGTGGATGTGAGACCAAATGGGTTGGGTCTACATCCGAATGCTGATGCAAAATCGGTTAAATCTATTGTGGGTCTGAAACTTGAATCATAAAATCCCAATCTTACTTGAACTCAAACCAAATTAGAAGACCGTTCAACCTGAACATGGCTTGATCCAGAGCTAATCTAACTTGGACATGAAATACATGACCAATAAAAATAATTTTGATCTGAGTCGGATTCGGAGAAAATGTAACATTCGCTCTGATTTTTCAACCCGATCGGACTACTTTTTTTAAATAATTAAAATTTCAATTCTAAAGTTTACAAATCTAAAGTATATTCCTCCCCCTAACTCCCAGTTTTGATTCTTAGTTTTTTATTTTCAATATAGATAAAAAATAAAATGTTAAGTAAAAACCCTAAGTTCCTAACACCCACTCCCATTAGCCACATGGCCATCTATCTGTTTGGTTGTCTCCATTTTAGCCATATTTTACCTCTAGTTTAGCATTAAATGAGCAAATATTTGGTTGGTATGATAAAAAGTGCAGATTATATATTGCATCAAAAGATAGATGAAAAAGTTCGAATAGAAAAAACAATACAAAATTATTATAGGGGGAAAGGAAATTGGTTCATGTTGGATTAAATTGAGTACGATTCAGTCTAACTCTAGGCTCTCTACTGTCCTACGATTTACCGTATTTGATTCGTATTGGATTCTCAGATTTAAAATTTGATCAGATATATATGAATTCAAATATTCTAAAATTTGTTCTGAATCTGATCAATTGCCATCCCTAGCACTGTATAAGATAGTGCATGTTAATTGGTGAAATTAAAGCAAGTGACGTGACATTGTGAGGGCCTCGAAGGCTTATGCCTAACTCGGCCCTATTTGGCAGCTGCAGGAAAATTCTGCTTTTTTTCCCACCATACAAAAGTCCAGACATTCAATATAGGGCTCCACCATGAATAATGGATTTCCGTCTTCTTGAAGTCTTCTAGCATATCTCTCGTAATTTCTCTCTGTCTCTCACACACAAACTTTGAGGCCCTTTTAGGATTATAAATACCGTACCGCATCGTCTAATATCGGTCAAAATATATCATACCAATTAAAAAACGATACAAGTTATTGTACGGTATTGTATCGGATAAATACTGATTAGTATCACTCTGTACCGTCATATACCAAGCAGTACCGATATTTTCGATCAAATACCGCCCGGTACACTAAAATTTTAAATTTTTGGCACTTTAATTTTTAAAATTTTTTGAAATTTAAAACGGTACGAGCCCGATACAATGGTAGATAAATTCAGTATATCTCCTTTCAGTGAAAGACGGTATGATAACCGGTACAATATATATTTATAACTTTGGGCCCTTTTCCATTTGAAACTCACCTTCACCTCATTAAGATTTGCCTCCAAAATCTCAACATTGCACGATTAGACATGGACAGGGCTTGCAACATGCATAAGCTAGCACCCAAAAAAACAAAAAATGTAATATGAATTGCATGCATCACTGGACAAAGGATTTAGAATCTCGCAAATCTATCCCAAATTTCGGTCTCCCCGAATCAGTCTTCCTAGTAACAACATTGCTCTCAGGAATAACGTTGCAAGTCTATATGTAAATGCTCTTAGGAGTAACGCTGCATGTTTATATGTCAATGTTCTTAGGAGTAACGCTGCATGCATGTCTATATGTGAATCTCCTTCACACCATGCAGGAACGCAACACACACGTCCACGCATGTGAAACCTCTATCGACACCGACTACACGTAAAGGTGGGCAAAACCTAAACCCAAAAGTGGCTCTTCCCACAGCTCCTGCGTACTCTATGCTTTTGAGCCACTGTATTTAAACTTGACATCAAATGAACCCGCATGTATGAATGACCTCACTCTACAGAATAAAGAAATGTCAAGTAATATCAAGGTAGCTAAGCTAGGGAATGGAGCCAGTGATCGACTAAGTGGCCGGGGCCCGACCTTAATCAAAGCAGAAAGAACTCTCTCGACATTTTTGAACAGAACATAATAGTAATAGGCCTTTTCTTGGGAAGCGGATGCCCTGGACCTATGTAGTTTGAGGCGAGTAGGCGACTTTAATCTTATAGTCCGTCTATCCAATGGTTGAACTTGTAAACTGTTAATGATTTATTATCATTGGTAAAAAAATTGCCGAAAGATTCTCAGCTATTGGATGGATAGAGGGACTACAAGATTACAGTCGCCTCGAACTGCATAGGGCTAGAGGATCCGCTTCCCGAGAAAAGCCCTATTACTATTATGTTCACTGCTCAAAAACATTGAGAGAGTTTTTCTGCTTTCATAAACTGTTAATGATGTGTTCTCATCGGTAAAACAATTGCAAAAGATTCTCAGCTGTTGGATGGATACACGGACCACAAGATTACAGTCGCCACGAACCGCATAGGTCCAGAGGATCCGCTTCCCAAGAAAAGGCCTATTACTATTATGTTCACTGCTCAAAAATACCGAGAGAGTTCTTCCTGCACTTTCATAAACTATTAATGATTTATTATATACCATCGGTAAAAAATTGCCAAAAGATTCTCAGCTGTTAGATGGACAAACTGTAAGATTGTAATCCTCCTTCAACCTTTGCGAATGATTGTTTAATTTGCTAAATGTGTAGGTCAAAAGTATTAATCTCCCTTTAATCATAGTAATGCACACTACTTTAGAGGCTACTAATCCCAAGTCATAATGTGCTTTGAGAAGACAAGGGGGAGGTGCCAAACTCACTTGGAAGACTTCTTCGATTCATGCATTTGAACCCCCCTTTTCTTTTTTAAAAGTGGAACTCTATGACTTCACTCGACAGAATAAGGAACACATTTTATATTAATAAAAGATGAGATGTTCTTGGCGGCAAATTAATATATAATAAACTAGAATCATAAAATCAAATTCCATATCATCTAGTCATTTTTTTTGGGGGGGGGGGAAGAAATGTCAAAAATTTTATCATTATCCCAAAATATTTTTTTTTTGGGTGTCTTAGAATTCACTTCTCTACTTATAGCTTGTCTGCATGCAGATTGTATCTACGTTTCTCCAGATGCTGGTGACTAGAGTGAGATTCATATTGAGAGTTTTGTTGTTGTAAATAGTAATTTATTAATAAGAATTATAAGATGTATTTGTTAGAATTACGGACAAACGAATTTTGGGTACAGTATTTTTAAAAAAATTTATAATATTAGACATAGTATTGGGAGTGGAGTACTGTAGGATTTCTAAATAACATGAGGATTTTTTTTTTAAAAAAAAATGATGAATAATACAATAATTAGACAACCCTTTTCTAATAGCTTCATGAGGATCATTGATAGGACATGCAAATAAAAACAAGGGCACTGTAGACACGAGATGAACCAGTTGGTCCGGATTTGAAACCAGGTTCCGTTGTACTAGTCCCAGATCACACTCAACCTCGTGCTTACCAACCCCTTTTCTAGACCCACCACCAGACTACATAAACCATTTTTTAAGGGAAAAAAACAACGGGATTAATAATGTATAAATTTTTATATGAGACAGTCTCATATAGAGTTTATTATGAGACACATTTTTTAGAGAGATGACTTTTTTGTAATTACTAATAATACATTTTTCATTTTTTTATTAAAAAATTAATCGATCTTAAATAGGTCTTGAATCAGATTTGAATCGGAATTTTTCAGATACGAATCTAAATCCGATCTACATTCCTTGGACCCAGACCCCTTAAGACCTATTAGATCTCATTTAATTGGACTTAGCCCCTCTAATTTAGATCGAATCCAATCAATTCAGCCAGATCTGGTCTAGGACCCACTTCTATTCCTACATACAAAACTTATGAATAATAATAATACTATTATTCTCATTCTCCACCGCCCAAGCAGGAAAATATACATATAAGACATACTTCTAAAAGTTTGATTTGCCAAGATGCTGTTATGTATTGTCCTTTACTCATGAATTCTAGATCACTCCACACTAAAGTTTCCACAAAGGAGCAGGGAGGGGTGAAGATTGTCTTGGAAAGATTGCATAATCTTATTAGTCCAATCTGAGCTTGAGCAAACTAAGTCTAATTCGAGTTTCGATTGAGGAAAGTTAAATATGACAATTTATCTTAAGAGTGATGATATATGTGACACTTTTACATATCCTTTCTCATCTTAAATTAAGTTGTTTTACGATTTGAAATCACTATTTTTCAATGATTCTGTTTAATTATGAATTGCTAAGCTTAAATATTTGCGGGTAACGCTGACAAAGTATTAAATGACACCCTAGTCGAATCAACCCTATCTGTGAGGACATATAATACGCGTATTTTAAAAATGCGGTAGATTATGGATAAAAAAGATGATTTTACGCACTTCACATCTTGTAATATGCTTCCACTATTCGATTATATAATTTTTTCAATTTCAAAATATGATAATATGATTTTTAAGTGAAAACACTTGTCATTTTACTTTATCTAGATGGTCTGTATTTCTATTATGATTTTTGCAATATAAGATTATCCTTACAATGCATTGTATCTAGGACAAATTTGTGTTACAGTACCATGTGCTCATACATAGGTCTAAAAAAATGGCTCATTTACACTATATTTTAAATTTAGACTTTTTAGTATAATTATTTTGATCTCGTGTTTTGTTTGAGTTTTATGAATATTAATTATTTTTATAAATACCAACAAGGATGGTCAAGTAAATCTCAATAAATTGAGATCGAATCGAATTAGAATGATATTAAGTATCTCATTTCAAATTCGAAATGATTTTAACTTTAGATTACTGGAATTAAGTAATCAGATACAGATCAGTTTTATTTATCCTACATTATTTATCTCTCATATGGCTGGCTTGATAATCAGTCAGAAGCCGCCAAAGATGAGAGTGACGGTCACTAATTGGTAGGTAGAGGCTGAATCCAGTTGTCTACAACCATGTCCATGATCATCAATCTTTTTGGGGTTTCATGTGCCCAGAAAAGACCAAACATAGTGCCCGCTCCTTAAACTTGGTCACGTTTAATTATTTCATAAAGCTCTTCTAAGCATGCAGCCACGGGTAGAGCTGAAAAAGCCTGATCTGACACAATAATACGACACAAACTCAACTCGAACTGAACTGATTTTGGCCGATTAGCATGAAAACATGTTATTTTTCAATTTTAGACAAATCTAAGCTATTTTCACAGTCACCCTGAAATTGACCCGTTTATTAAATGGTTCGACCAAACCCGNNNTGTTTCTCAGCTCCGGTTATGGGTTGTATCAGCTGCCCAGGTAAGAAAATTTATGCTATTTTCAAAGTCAATCCGAAATTGATCAGTTTATTAAATAGATCGATCCAACCCGACCTGATCCATTTCTGAGCTCTAATTATGGGTCGGATTAGCTGCCAAGGTAGGAAAATTTGGACATAAATAAAGCCTTTTTTAAAAGAAAAGGAGGATGTAACCCATGGCCGAAATACAAAGGAGATTATCAACCAATTGCATCATTACAGGAGGGTTAACACCTTTAAATAACTGTTTTTTGCAAAAACTTATCACATCAAATCTGTAAACTACGGGAACTTGCACGTATAATCCTACAATAGGAAGTCCAAACTCAATTTTACTTTGCCCACCTTACACTCATTACCTTAATCCTTCTCTTATTAACATTATAAAAAGGTGTTAATATTAGAAAAAGTAGCCTGATGAAAAAGTAGTTTCTTTTTAAAAAAATCAACTAAAAACGAAGCAGACTCAACATAAAAAAGTATCCACCAAATATTAAGAAGGTAATTTACCCAAAAAAAAAAAAAAGGTCTCAACTTTAGTGGTTTGTGACCAATGGCGCCAAGTGAAAGAAAGTACTTAGGGCAAGAATTTTGTTGTCTGTTACTGCAAGTGCACAGTGCCAATTGTAGCTAGCGACGGCAAGTACGGGTCGTATCCACAGGGAACTCGGTTTCAACCACCAGACCAACCTATAACACTCTATTTATGCCAAAATCTACTAAAATTTGTTTTCACTAAGTAACAGTTCTATGTTGCTGAAGACTACTGCTATTATCTAAATTAATACTAACAAGGGTCCTGGATTGGGTTTCACCACACTATTGTGCTCATTGGACTATAAACTGAAATTGCATGATTACCAATTAAAGCACATCTGCGCCTTCTCTCGAAGGTCGTTAGACTGGTTGGGCGATCCTAATTATCTATTTTTATGAAACAGGAATCAACAAAACCACAGGATTAAGTAACCGTTATTCCCAATCGAACTCCTAACTATTTTCATGTTAAGAAATTAAATTGCTCACAAAGCAGCTCAAAGTAAAGGATTCAACTGTCGTTGATATCCTTAACCCTAACCTAAAAACAGGAATTCAACTCTTTCAGGTAATTCATCAAACTCTTGGCATGCTAAGTGAGAGTTCAGTCATAAACATGGGCATTCATTCACAAAACCTACAACATGGTTCCAATTCGCACAATAGGGGTTACCCCCAATCCAAGACAACAAATTTAGCGTCTAGTCATCTCAACAGCTCCAATTACAAACAAGAAACTCAAAACCATGATTAAAGATACAAACTTTAATACAATACCAAAGAGAGAGAAGAAACATACTTTAGTCGATTGGCATTATCAATCCACAAATCCCAATTAAAATCAAGAATTCAGAACAAGAATAAAGTCTAGAATGATGCCAAGGTATTCATAGCAAGAACCCCCAAAATCGCCCTAGAGAAGTCTCTCCTTAAAAAAAAAAAAACCTAAGATACTATAACCGCTGCCGCAAAAACGAGTAAGTGGCAAAAAATTAAATGACGCACGGTCGTGCGTGTACGCACAGTCAACCATGCGTCTCTTGGTTGTAGCACGGTTGAAACGCCCGGTTGTGCGTCCAACAGTGCGTAGCTTCTGGCTTCAAGGCACAGTTGTGGGCACCCTGCAATCAACCGTGCGCCTGCAGCAGCCCCCAGTTCTGATTCTTGTGGCCTTCGGGGCTTCATCAAACCTTCGATCTTATGGGATTTCATTCCTAAAGCTTCCCTTTTCGGCAGGATGGGTAGAACTTTCACAATTCTGGGCAAGACACCTGAAAAACCGAGAAGCACTACTCATAAGCACAAAATGAGCTAATGAGGGTGCATTCACCTTCTTCTGGCTGAGGTTAGTCAAGAGATTATGGACGAACAAGGGTTAAATTAGGGTAAAAAATCAGTCAGAATCGAGGTTTATCAAATTTAAAGTAACTCAAAATAAAAAAGAAACAAGCATTTTGTTATACAAGTGTCATTTGAAATGGCCAATAAATACTATCTTGTTTGGGGTCAATGAGGTATGAAGACCGATTCAAGTGGATTTCGAAGCCAAATCTCTTGTAACAACTCGTAGAGACTTTACTAGTTGAGTTAACTGATGCCCATAATGATCAAAACAATCTCAAACAGAGTGAAAGTAATCTCCTATCCACCTCAACAAGCTTTCAGCACTGATTCCTACTCCTAGCTCACTATGAACCCTCATTGGCACTTCGTCGTCTTAATTAATTAAGGTTGAAGAAGGCTGAGCAAAGCCCCCCTCCAAAAAAAAAGAGAGAGAGAGAGAAGGGAGCTAGGGTACAAAACCTATATCCTACTACTAGGAGCACGTGCTTTCATGAGCCACATCAGCACCACATATTATAATTTGTCTATATGACAAAACACGTTGAAAACATATGCATACTTGATAAGTAAGAGTACATACTCTCAAGTGTAGGATATACATTTGGTAAGGCTTGGCAAGGAATATCATTGCAGAAAATACATATTCTGAGAACAAAAATATAAATTAAAGGCATGATGCCAATTAAGATGCTGAACCCAAAATCAACGGCTTTCAAGCGCCAAAGCACCCAACAACTTTATCGCCAGACCTATACTTGTTCCACAGTCAGTGCCCTAAAGATTCCTCTTCAAATATGCCAAAGATTTCACATTTCTACCGCAGATAAAACCTGATGAGGAAGTCTGTTACTGGCAGTTTTTAAAAAAAAAAAAAAAACTAAGAGAAAAAGAGAAAGATACCACAACAACAACTCGTATTAGTGTGGACCCTATTTTACGAAATTCGGGAAGATTCAGATGTAAGCAACCGTACTCGTGCAAACCAAGAAGCCAGAATACAGATAAAACGATGTCGTATAAGCACAGAATATGAGGAGCTGTGCAGGAAATGGAAAAGGAATATTTAGAACACAGATAGAAAATAGTTAATTCTGTTTACCAAATATAAAGTTATAACCCTCCAAAAATAGGCATGAAGTTTAAAGTTCTCAACTCCTGCAAGTTGATGCCAAAGGCACACCCAGCTGGGAAAATTTTGGACGGTCTACAAATTCCATCCTCCAACCTGAATTCATTCACCTCTCATGTCCCCATCATCTTTTCTCAGCTAAGTACCATCTTCACCATACTTTTCTTTTACCCTTCAAAGATTCCCAATGCCAAAGCTCTCACCGTTCTTTCTTTACCCTGCTCTCTCTGTTCTGCCCTGTTCAACCCACCAATCTGAATCTACTTGCTTTTTCTATAATTTAATTTAGTTTAATTTAATTTCATCATTTACCCTTTTTTTTCCCCATCATGGTTCTGGCTCTATAAGTTGCCACCCTCCACACAATACCTCTTCCCCCTTCTTCTTCCCTTCTTCTTTCTGTATCAGCTATCAGCTTCTCTCTCATCTTCTGTTATTCTGCTCCTCTGATTCTCAACCTTCCAAGACTCTGTTTGTTAAGATCCTCAACCTTGCAGGTTTCATTCCTACATTTTCCTCCTTTGTGCACAAGGGAGAGGCTGCTGGTGTTTTTTGTGATCTCTGACAAACACCTTGATGCTGAATATTTGGGTTTTGATGTTTGAGATTCATGTCTCCAATTCTCAGTGAACTCTTCCTTTCTGGGTTTATGATCAATTCCACATATAGGCGCAGGACCCATCTAGTTCAATCCTTCTCAGTTGTCTTCCTCTACTGGTTTTACTACATCTCATAATCTCCCACATCCTCATCCCTTTAGATTATACCTAGCTACAATAATCTACCTGCCAAAAAACCAAAAAAAGAAAAAAAAGAAAAAGAAAGGTGTACCTGTAGTGCGTCAAATAATCATCCCCTGTTTTCTTCAGATCCCCCGTTCTCTTCTTCTGAGTTAAAGAGTATTGACTAGTTATCTGGGTCCTGCAACAACAAAACAAATCAGTCATCCCTGAAACTTGCAATGGCTTCAGCTGGGGGCACATCTTCTGGCTCATCATCCCTGCAGCAAACCTCGGGGTCGGAGGAGGAGATGCAGATGCAGATGCAGATCATGGATGAGAGAAAGAGAAAGAGGATGCAATCAAACCGAGAATCGGCAAGGAGGTCAAGGATGAGGAAACAAAAGCATTTGGACGATCTAATGGCCCAGGTTTCCCATCTAAGGAAAACCAACAACCAGCTTCTTGACAACATAAACATCACCACCCAGCATTACTTGAAGGTTGAGGCAGAGAACTCTGTCCTCAGAGCCCAAATGTCAGAGCTTAGCAGCAGATTGCACTCGCTGAATGAGATCAGCAATGTGCTCAGTGCCAACACCAACCATCATAATCATAATCTGGGTATTTATGAAGCTGGTGATAAGATGGAAGAGCTTTTCCCCATCCTTCAAGAGCCTTTTGCAGTTGATAGCTTCCTGATGAACCCATGGAGTTCTACTCCCAGTTTAAGCCAGCCTATCATGGCATCAGCTAACATGTTCCAGTATTAATCAATGAACCTGGGCCTCTCAGCAAAAGTTGCCAGGATCATGACAAGTGCAAAATGGGAACACAGTCAGTACAGAAGCTGGTAATATCCCCAAAACCTAAAGGTTGCTAGAGAGCTCAGCTATAGGTAAGCAGTATACCATTTTCTGAAATCGCACGAACAGGAATGTGACAAAGAGGGTGATAAGGGATCCCATTAATCATGGGGAAGAGACAGAAGAGGTTTTCAACATTTTTAGGTGGTGTTAGGGGGAATGGCCCTTTTCATATTTCACTTTCTTATTATTTTTCTTTCTTTTCTTTTTTCTTTTTTGTTTTTTTTTTGGGGGGGGTGTTATAATTGAATAAGTAGCTGTGTTCCTACTGAGAGCGGTTGTACAGGCATTAGGGTTTTATGTAAAGGGGTTTATGCCTATGCAAGTTGA
>NCQT01088394.1:565-11217 GCA_002740465.1 Stenocereus thurberi | reverse complement strand
GATTTTTTTTCTAGGAGAGGGAAACAAGAAGAGCATGATATGATATATAGCGCATTGATAATATTATCCTCCTTAAGAATCACAATTTAATACGTTGATAGTTAAAAGAAAAACAACTTTTTCCCTAACAAGAACAAGAAACGAAACTAATTACATTATCTTCTTCAATCAATGAGATTTTGAACTGGGATCGATTTATGTTGGGTCAATTTCTGCTTCAATTAATTTTTGGCTCAATTAATACTTGGTCCAGCAAATTTCCTTACAAAATAAAGCAACCGTGGAGGGGAAAACAAAAACAAGCGAATCTGGATAATGTCCAAAATAAGTTAGCATTTCGTTCATTCGAGTGTGGATTCGCATTACTCGAATCGAGTTTTAGATTTCGTATTTGAAGTGAATATTTTATTTCGTAGATCCTAAACTAAAAAAGGGAATATAGTTAAGTTGCTTATATATTGCAATAGAATTTGTAAAGTACATTTTGTTTAATCAACTTCCCCATTCAAAAGGGAAAAAATATTTTAATTCTTTAATCCTAACTTTTGTCATCTGAAAAAAATTCTATCTTTTGACTAATTTTTTCACTTTCTATGTAAGTATGTTTATGAATATATATATATATACACACACACGCACACACACATATATACACGCGCACACATATACATATACATACATAAATACACACACGGGCGCGTACACACACACACATATATATGTAGAGAGAGAGAGAGAATGTTATAAATATGTATGAAATCTGTATTGTTACTTGGATAGGATATTTATATGAAATGTCTTCATATTATACATCCATGTATTTTTTTTAAAATTTACTTTTACCATTTAAACACCCCGTGCATGAGCATGGGCCAAAACTAGTATACAAAAAGACAACACTGGTTAGGGATTGCCATTCAAACACAGAGACACAACTCGACATTAATAACCTATCAAGAAAGACTCATTTGCCACTCAAAACTTGAGATTGTCAGTATAGATGTAGAAAGGGCGCTAACTCTAGCTATACAACACGAATGGTCGACAATTGAAATCTGGACGGATAGCACAGTGCTTACAAGATCCCTCAGCAAGGCTAACAATACACCAGTTAACATCTTTCTATTTCTAGAGTAATGTATCTCTCTCAAACAAAGCTTTGTGTCTTGTATATTTCAGAAGGTAAGAAAAGAACAGTTACAGTCAACTGTATACTTAGCTACACAGACATGGTACCAATACATGTAATGTTGCTCCTCCTGCATTGCCCAATAGACCCCAAAAAAAACAAAATCTCTTACCATTATCATTTATGAGTTAGGCCCTGTTCTCTTCGACTTATTTTTAAAAAAATAAATTTAGATAAGTTTAGTTCATAATAAGTTCAGTGAATAAATTCATAATAAGTTCAGCAAATAAGTTCAGAATATGTTCAGCAATTAAGTTCATAAATTTATTTTTTTAATAAGTTCAGAATAAGTTCAACAAATAAGTTCAGATAATTTAGTTCATAATAAGTTTAGACAAGATAAGTTGAAAAGAACAGGGCCTTAATATCAGTGACCCAACTTAGTGTTTTGACAAGATTGTACGACTTATATGACAAGGATTGCTAATGTCAACCTCACTTAATGCTGATGTATTCTAAGTATTGAACATACACCTCCCTAACACGCTCATAATGTGTATGGGAACCCCAGGGAGCAACAAAACATGGGTGCTCAAACCCTAGGATTCTTTGGCCACTTAGAGCCTATTCTTTTTTGCAATAAGATGCAACTATAAGTTGTAAGGAAATGTAAAGAATTGTAAAAAGTTGTAAGAAGATATAAGAAATTGTAAGAAGATCTAAGAAGTTGTAATGAGCTGTATGAAGATGTAAGGATAGATAGAAGGAGTTATTGAATTATTAAAAAGTTGTATAGTACAATTTTTAGATATGTATATATAATTATTGGTCTTTAATGCATGAATTCTGAAAAAAATTATTTCATGAAAATAAAATATGTGTATCACTTATATTTATGAAATAAATTTTATAACATCACTAAACAAATTATATTTTAACATTACAGAAAAAATTTATTTTTCTACAATTATCATTTTGGATAATAAAAAATAATATTGAACTAACATAATCAATGAAAATAAACATTTAAACAAGTCAATTAAGATCAATTCAAGCCGACAAATATTTAGAACCTCATATATTCTGCACTTGAGGTGACTTTTTGGTATTGACATTGGTTTCACCTCCCTATAAGCAATAAAAAAATTTCTCAATAAAATTGAATACAACCCAAAAAATGAAATCCTATTTGAATTAAATATTTTGGAATTAAATTCAATCTAATGTTCAATTGTACGATGATAGCAATCAAGTTGTCATGGATAAACTTATGGATGACATAGCTAAAATGCTTTCGTCTCTACAATTTGACTATTTTCATGCATAATTTAGATCGAAATTCAAACATGAATTCGATTTTTGTATTATAATTTCAAAACAATCCCGGCCCCATCACGGGCTGCAGATATTTATCAGAAACGACTTAAAGAATTGTTGACTAACCACACAAATAATCACAATCTTTCCGACATGCTTTGTCCTCGCTCACACACTGGCTGTAAAACTTCCCAGGAGGTCATCCATCATAAGAGTTCACTATAGTAAGTATGTTTAACTGTGGAGTTCATATGAGTGGGCTCCTCGAAAAAAAGATGCACATTTAGTGATATAAGTAGTCACTTCAAATTCTTTTAAGTTATACTCAAGGTGTTACAATTACCCTAACTTGCAGCGCACAATGTCCTCATTGTGCCTCAGTGACCAGCCAACTTAAGCGTTCTCTTAACCAGTGGTCCATCCTAATATCTTTGCCCTGCTAGATGACTGGCCAGGGCTCTTCCGTGCACTGGCGCAGCTTACGATCGCGGATCGGCTCTAATACCATCTGTAACGCCCTAACCCCATCCCGGACCGTGGACAATTACCAAGAATGACTTAAAGGATTGTTGATGGACCTCACAAATCACCACAAGTCTTTCCAACGTCCTTCACCCTCGCTCACACGCTGTCTGGGAAACTTCCTAGGAGCTCACGCATCATAAGAATTCTCCACAGCAAACACGCTTAGCTGTGGAGTTCTCATGAGTAGGTTCCCCGAAAAGAAAGGAGCACCTTTGGTGATATAAGTAGTTACTTCAAATCCTTTTAAACTGCACTCGAGTTGTTACCTATGTTGACTTATTTTCTCTATAATTGCATATGTGGTTCATATCGAAACTCAAATATTATTTTACATTGTCAAATTCTGTTTTTATGTTTATACAAATATTATATTCATAGAAAAGCTGTAAGATTTTTCATATTGGTAATATATAAAAAAATATACATATGTCTATATAAATATGAGAATAAAATAGATGATAAGTTTTTGATATTATGAAAAATATATAAGGAGATTTAAGAATATTTAAGAAGATTTAAGGAGATGTAAGAAGATATAAAAAGCCGTAAAGAGTTATAAGGAGTTAGAAGTTGTCAAGACCCGTAAGAAGTTATAAGTTATAAGCTAAATCTTCCCAATCGTAGAAAAGAATAATGCCTTGATTAAGGCCACCCGTAGCCATTGGAACTCATTCCGGTGGTGGGGCCCAAAAATGATATGAGTTTCTTTGCTTAATTTGCAACCCTTCTCTTTTTGCTTATGGCACGTGGGTAGACACGCAAAGCATTCCACCATTTGTTCCCTTTTTTTTGTCTTTTTGTGAGTTCTTTTGTTTTTTCTTTATATGTTATAAGATAGGTCTATTATAAATGTTTTATTTAAGAATTCACGTTAAAGTTACATGGATTATACAAATGAAGGAATGTAAGTTCCAAATGATAAAACTTTTGATGATATGGAAAGATGGAGTTCCAAAATTTAGAATTTGCAAAAGCCCGGCCCAGGCCAAGCAAGGCATGAATGCACTACTTAAAATCACATCTGCCTTCAGTTTTTAGTGGGGCTGCAATACTTTGGTAATTCACAAAGTGGTTACATGATACCTATTTGAGTACCTCCACCTTTTTAACTCTAAAATCTTCAAAAATTGCAGTCTAACTCAAGCTTCGAAGGCACATTTTCTGGATATTATCCCGAGCATAATTCTTTGTCTGTTAAGTCTCAGTTGAGTCATGAGGGACTTCAACAATTTAGCTATACTTTCAGCAGCTAATCATGAGACAAAACTGTTCCATACAATCCAACCCATTTTGGGTTGACACACTCGCAAGTTCATAAATCATGCGAGTGTTCAACTAATGTCTAACCCAAATAAGACATAAACGGCAATGTCTTATAGCTCAATTTCCACGCAAACCCACTTGATCGTCCATGTTCCAAGATCTAGCACAACTGCACAAGTGAACTTGGAATTTGTGTGCGGCATCTTCTAGTTATTACTTATTAGTCACTTAGTTACTTCCAAACAAGATAGTAAATTTTGTGAGATCGTCTTATAAGATGGATGTTTTTATGACGACCGGTAATAATTAATTGGGTGACAAAGAATTCATCTACGGGTGACTTTTATTATAGTTATACAAACTGAACTCTTTGTCACCCATAAATTTAAAAGTTACTTCAAAATATGTTATTACTCACTGCAAAACCTCAAAAAAGTCACTTCTAAGTCCGTCACATAATAAGTCTTATATAAGACAGTATCATCCAAGAATTTGTGTTTGTGTTATATTGGGTTTAATGAGAGATTAATTCATATCTCTTTGGTTCACTTCATTTTTCACTATGATCAATTTCAAATGTCTTGTAAGCTGATGTAATTGACTAAATACTTTCAATCATATTAATTTGAATTGAATCAATACATATCCAGATAAAAATGTTTATTTTAGTTTGAATCTTCAAAACTAAATAACCGAATCTTTATATAATAAGTAGCAGAATGATGTTGTCTACTATACCTTCCTACCCTCAATCTTGCCACTTCGTACGATCGCACCAAACGTAAATTAACACGTAGGATCCGCATGATTAACTCCACCATATGGTTGCCCCGAGTATAGGGCTTTAGGTTTAGCACTGTCCCCTAGTTTGCACTTAAGTAGGCGTCACTTATCATCATCAAAATTGACATACTCCTAATTTTGAATTCTTAAGCCAATGGATAATGATCAAAACAGTACTATCAATTACCATTTCACCATAAATCTTGGGAAGTTCCCTTCTCTTTTTCTTCCACCAACTCTGTTATATATACTTTTAATTAGGGACACAACCAATTGGAATAAGCCAACCCTGTACCCTTGAGGCTCCAGCTTCATGCAGTGGAACCTGGTGACTAATCTAAAATATCAAGGTTTTCAATCTGTATATGATAAATCTAGATACACTTCACAACCAAATTTTAGACACAAAGGGGTCAAATTTACTGTCCTTTATAGGTTATTTGATTAGATGAATTTTTGATAACGTAAATAAGTTTATAATTATATTTTTATTACTATGTTTGAGTGTAAAAGAATACTATAATTTTAAAAAAAATCTTATAATCATAACGGTCATAAATCATTTCTGTGTTATGTTGTGTTATATATGTAAAGTCAAGAAGAACTTAGTGCATACCTTTTACTTTACCCTTTTTATCCTCTCTTAATAACAAATAATAGGAATAAATTAGTCCATTGAATTAATTTATTATCATCTTTTGTTGAAGATAACTTATTATCATCTTTTTTGATAGAAATGATTTAGTTATCATCTTAACCTATGTCTTTATCTTTTATTAATTACTGGTTTGTGCTCATGCTTATGTACGGGGTGTCTAAGCGGTAAAGTCAACCAACATTTAAATTNNCATAAAACTGGTATAGACCCGTGCAATGCACGGACAATGTTTTAAATTAAATTTTAATTTAAAAACTATAGAGTATTCATTTTATAAAATCATTTGTCTCATAAATATTTTATGAATATTAAGATAAAATATTATCTGATTTACTTGTTCATATAATTAGTAAAATTGGCATTTTCAATCAATTGAAACTTTAATTAGTGAATCAAATCCTTCTGCCCTACGTCTAAAAGTATCAAATCTTACTAAGTTTAGTTTTAAAGTGGATCATACGTGGAAAAACTAACCCATTAAAAGTAGGTCTTGATTCATAAAATAATCAGCACATAGTGTGAGACAGTTAGAATCATATATCACTTACATATAAAATAGTTTCGCTAAGTTATAATAAAAAAATAGCCCCTTCTTTATATTAGATAACACCACCTTCGAGAATAATTAGTTATCCAAATCTATTTCCAAACAAAGTCATTTCCTCCTTTTAACTCCTATTTTTATGCAATACACATCAACCTTTATGGAGTATAAATTTTACACCATAACATATCTAACATCTGGTACTCCATATGATAGCCCATAAAAAAATATGAATCCAAAAATATAACATATATTAAAGATCTACATCTAGCTATAAACATAGAAAATTATACATAAATTCTTGTATAAGGTTCGAGGTTCGAGCCCTACTCCACTATCCTAAACAAGCCATTTTTTTCTTCTAATGAGTTGCATTGCCTCCCCCTTCTTATTAATGAGTATCCACTTTGTAATATATTCAAAGAATGGCAGTGTTGCAAGACCTTCAAATCTGATCCAAAAATAGTAGTAAATTTCATGGTTGTTCATTTCTCATGTTGTACGATTACATTGTATTCCTAAACTGAATTCCAAAGGCATATAAAAATCATCAAGGAAAACAATAAACAATTAATCAAAGTAATCCTCCCAATCTCGCAATGACATTTTGAATTAAGTCAAATAAATTACCAACATATTACTGCATCCTCTTAAAAGTTACAATCCATATGATAACATGCATCCTTATTAGAGAAAATCCTTTTAGTTTTACAAAGAGTCAAACACTGAGGAACAATAGCAATATCAATTACAAACCACCTATTAGGGAAAACTTGGATATCTAAATATAAAGTCAAAATGAAAACAAAAAACATGGACCAAAATCACAAATCACCTATTACGAAACAAAATCTAAACAAATAAAAAAACTACATCCAAATTAAAAAATGAAATTACCCCCTCCCCCTTCTCAGTCAAATCCCACTCTCCCAAAATCCTAAATTAAGTACATTGAAAGTGTATAATAATTAGTATCCAATAAAGACCTAAATTTAGCACCAAAGTACATAAAGAATCTATGGTAGAACAAAGAAACATAATAGGACCTAAAGAAGGATTCGTCTTCTATAAGGACATGTAAAAGAAAACAGTGACAAAATAAGAGTTGTAGTATGTAGTAAATATACTACACTGAAGTGTATGAAATAATTGAGAAAAAAATTAGTCCACCTAAAAAAATGCACCCATCTTATTGACCTTCATGGTGACTATCCTGCACAATATCTAATTAGTACAATAAAGGTACTTAGAGGAATTAATTCCTCTCCACTAATTTTCAGTAACAGATTTAATAATTAACAAACTTAAAGTTCTTCGTCAATGGTGAAATTTAGGCTTCCTAAATTGCTTTAATTAAACAATCACTTCAAGTACTTTGTTCAATTATACTCTTATTGGTGTAGATATATCCTATTTCATTACTATTCTCTATTTAAGAATTAAATTTTGACAATATTGCTATACCACCATTCTCCAAAATTTCATTATTGTGACTATCCTCTTTGTCATTCTTACACCTTAAAAAAAAAGTTAAAAAAAACCAAACCCTAATAACATACAACCAGAAAAGAATTACTAATAGTAATGAAAATCCAACAGGCACAAAACTGAAATTAATAAATGAACTGAAGCAGAAGCAATCACATCATCACACAATGCTGATAGATTCAATCCCAGGAACTAAAAGCAAAAGAAAAAGAAGGAGATTTCTTCTAGCCTTTGCACACCTCAATTACTTTATGAGTATCGCTAAGATTATACCAAGTTCCGAAAATCACTGTCGTGTTACTATTTTAGTGTTTTTCAAATATTGTTATTAATATAGTGTAAATAGGTAGATAGATTAGATATACAATCAAAGGCTTAGATTTAATAGATGAGTAATTTTTACAGCTGAGATTATATCAAATCTTACAAATCTTTTATGTCTTAGCTAGCATTTTAGGTTATTCCAAAGATTATCACTTTTTTTAACTGCTTGAATTTTTTTTAGACAATAGAATTATCATGTATCCTTTATCAAATATAACCAAAATTATTAGTGATTTTTTTAAAAAATAAAAATTGTAAATGGGTGTTTTACTTAGCTAATGTAGTTCTTCTTAACCAAAATCTGTAGTTTAGATTTAGTGAATAAATATAATTGCCTAATTTTTCTTAAATAATTGGATTATCATCTATTTATCATGTATGTCCGAAATCATGAGGAATTTTTTAAATAAAATAAAGAGATATCTTAACTTTAAAAATCAACGGCTAAGATTTAATGTATAAATAATTTTTCTAGTGAAGATTACACCAAATCCCACAAATCATTTCCGTTGCACCATTTTAGGGTTTTGTAAAGACTGTTATTATAATAGTATAGATATGAACATCATGCTAAAAAGTACCAAATAATAATGCAAAATCTGAACATAGTTACATAATATCTCTAAACATAAATCTAATGAAGTCCGAAATCGCATCTTACAAATAATACAACTAAAAATCAAAATGAAAAGGATTGAGCCAATTCTCATCATTATATTTAAAAATGATTCATCAAATAATAATGTTTTTTCCTCCCGAGTAGTAGGACATATAAGTTAATTTTGTAACTCACAATGAGCCTTATCATAAACTCGAATGACAAATGAGAAAGCTTATATTATAACGATATGCTCAAATATGCATCAGTTTCTTTCATATAATAATCGATCCTGAGTACAGTAAATATGTAAATGCAAGAAAGGTAGCAATATTTAAAACTAAATTGTTTATGTGAATGAGAAATATTTACATAGATTTGCTTGAAAATTATAAATATTCAAATACGTCTTTGCACTACTTTTTCCTTTTTTTTTTGGAAGGAGTGTTTGCACCACTTAGAGTTAAAAGAAATTGTTTAGTGACTTAAAGTCCCTACCCATAAATATTTAGTAGTTTACATCTTGTGTATATTATGACCACGGTTTTTTCTTTTTCCTGATTGAGGGGTTACAACAACGTCAACAATTAATGGAAGCCAATTATTTAAAAATATTTTATTTAAGACACATAATTTTTACTTGAAAAAACAAATCATGATTTTAAATTTCATTTTGTAATTTCTGGTTGGAGGACAATATATTGCTCGCATATTACCTTTAAAAGGATATTTCATGTAGGAATCAATGAATCATTGGAATTTGGGGAAATAAAAAGTGGGAGTAATTCATTTGACTCAAAAGTATTTTTTTTTTTTTTGGGGGGCTTCGAATGGAAAAGTGAAGACTAGGTTAGAGGATGAAAAGACATAAAAATAATCAATTTATTTGATTTAGCACACAATAGGAAAAATAGACATAAGAGTAAATGAAGTATTGTATTTTGAGGGAGATTGAAAGTTGAAAAAAATAATATTACAAGATCAAAATATATTTTTTCAAATGGAAAAATAAAAAATCATTTAGAGGATGAAAAGACATCAAAAATAATGAATATATGTTAAGACACAGTGGGAATAATTGATCAAAAAAATATTTTTTCATTAAGTAGCTTATATATATGCTCATAATTATCATTAAGAAATGTCTCAAAAGTTAATCACTATGAAATATGAGTATGTTTAAATCAAAGAAAAAAATGATTAAAGTGTTGTAGTAGCTTTTCAAGTCAAAATTGTGTTTAGCTTCTTTACGTTGTTAAGCATCTTGAAACAAATAGTATACTTATATATGTTAATTAAGAAAAATGAACCCATTAAAAGAAAAATGAGGTCAATGTAATCCATGAAGGAGGGCAATATAATCCATGATTGATAACACATTACTATTTCTCAATAGTGGATATGAGTATGGATATAGATATAGCTTTATAACACCCGATGAGTATGAATATAAATAAGGGTATTAATTTTAAAAAAGGGTATGAGTGAGGGTACGACTAAATCCGCCCCGCACCCGCCTCATTGCCACCCCTAGTGGTGGTGGTGATAATTATGCATCATATTTATAATCAACAAAAAAAGTATTATATGATAATTTTTTTTAACCAATTGAATATGGACATATATATACCTACTTTCAATGTGACGCTTTTACAATGTTTTCACATTAGCATTTTATATAATCAACATAAGTAGACTATGCAGCCTCCGAAAACCAGAACTCACAGGTTCTTTATCATCCAGAACTCATTGATTCGTCATCATGTTCCCAGTCTCTGCTTCTATGTCCATTTCCAAAATCTGAACCCACCATAGATATGTCTTCTTAATTACTTTTTGAACACAATGACGCAACATTTATCCTCCTCATAGTTTCCTAAAATGGGAATCAACTCTCTTGATTCATATTTTCGCTTTCCCTCAGTGCATGTTGCTCACCCCCTACTACCACTATTGCCTTCAACCACCGATCCTAATGTTTGTCCTTCATCACCCACCAATTTGTGCTCTCTTTTTCCCCCCC